>VXAV01010937.1:76854-121382 GCA_013399715.1 Alectura lathami | reverse complement strand
AAAAAAGACTTTTACTTAAAATCTTAAGTGCACAATAGAATATGTAAGAAGGATAATAGTAATAAAGGAAAGACGCGATGATCTCATTTAATGTTATTATGAGGTTAGTAAATGAGAGAGAAGAATAATTTATATTAAAAAAATGAAGTATTATTTTAAAGAATGCTAACTGGTAGTCAAGTCTTTTAGGTAAGATTTCCTCCCTAACTTCCCTAAAAGTAGAAAGTGTGTTACTCAGTCACGTAACCATGGGCAGTTAGGACCGTGTCTATCCTAGACCTGCAGTACATCTTTAGGTCTCTTGGTACTGGCAAGGCACAGATTTCCATGGGTGCTGGCTGTTTTTAGGTGTCCTGGCTGTCCCAGAACATGTCAGACAGTGTCCCTGACCAGTGTGTCAGCTACCGAACCCAGCTCCCTTGGCTGCCCAGCTCCGTTGACTGCACTGACTGGAATTCCATGGATGTTGTAGGAGTTCTGACACCTCACAAACTTGATTGCACTTGAGTTTAAATATCATAACATGATCGCATCCCAAGTTTCAGGAAAAGAGTCAAGAGTCTCAGAAGATGGATGCTTCAGGGTGAACACAGTTTCACTGTCAGAAGTACAGGCTTACAAAGTACAACCCTTGTGTTTTAGTGCTGTTGTATTAAGTGGTCATTTTGATTTATTGGTTTAAAGGTTACCTAAAATTAATGCAATGTTTGCCTCTTGTTAACACTGCCAACAGTTTTGACTCAGTTCATTAAAGTGCTGCTTACACTGTTATCTCACATAATATCTCAGGCTATCGTATACTCTTTAACATATTATGGCCTACTGAGAGGTTTAAGAGGTGAGAGGCCTACATACCTCATTCAGGAGACATCACTTGCAGTAGTGCAATGTCCCACAGGATGCTTGGGCTTTGTTGTTCAGTGGTGACTCAGAAAAAAGAGTGCCAATGTACACTGCTTCCACCAGCCCTTGGTCTTTTCTCAAAGGTTTCCTCGCTAATCCCCTGCCCATCACAGTCCTCATCAGCCTGTGTAATGCACTCATCACATGCTCATTTTCAGCTTTTGATTTGGCCAGGCTGTCTGCTGGGAAAGGCTTTCTCTGGCAGAAGTCTCCAGATACATGAACAAGTGAGCTTTAAGTGTTACTAATAAAAAATCCTTTAATCCATTTTAACAATGATAAATTGGAACTGAGAACTTCTCCTTGGTCTCCTACATTCAGTTCAGAATTTCACTTAAGTCAGGAAATCATCTTACAGGCAAGAGGAAAGTCCTAAACACCCTGATGTGGGCAATGGGAATGAAAGGCCTAATGCGCAGTGACTCTTCCTGGGTATCTGAAGCACTTACTGATGACTAAAACTTCTTCTGACATGGGTAATTAATAGCAAATTCACCAATCATTGCCATTCTTTTTATTCTTAATTCAGCCTCGCAATTCCCTTTTATATTTAATTTTCCTCCCATCATAGCTTGTGCATGATGAAAGGAAATAGCTGATCTGGGCCACAACGGTTTCATCTGAGCAAAGATCTGGCTAAAATGCGCTTTTCTGGATTTAGATATATTAGCTACATTGTCTTGGTCATCATTGCATCACACCTGAAATCTGTATTATCATCCACCCACCAGGCTACATCTTATTTCTGCTTGTATGCTGCAAAACATAGCACATCCAGATACAAAGAAAAATGAAGTCTTTTTCTTCTTCTTGCCCAAAAGCATGGGTTTTTCAGCTAAGGCCTCATCCACCTCACCCTCAATGGTTTGTGCCTCTTGTAATCCCCACAGATCTCTCTTTCAAATAGTGGCACTTGGGTGTTGCCCACCATACGGCTCATTGCAGTATTATTCCAGACACAAACTCACATCCAGGCAGCAGGAGGGCCCTCGGAGGGCTGCTCACCGTGCCTGGCCCTTCATTTGTCAGTACCACTGCTGAGCTCCTGTTGGAACACCCTGAGTACCTCCACCCCACTATCTTATGTGCCATCATCTTACGTGACCTGGTCAGGCTTCAGGAGACAACACATGTTCTAGCACCTGCTTTCCAAACATCCATCAGTCATTTGCCAGCAAATGTGGACTCATTGTTTCATGTCTAATTTTGAAAGTCTGGCCCCAGTGGCATTTTTTTTGTGTGCATCAATATACTAACATCTGGCATGTACTGGCTTGGCAGGCAGTCTGTATCATTAAGTAGAACTAAACTACACATTGATATGGATGGAGATGGTCCTGCATCAATTTCCAAAAGGACAGTAGGGCTATTGGCAAATTAGATAGTTGGAGAAATTCTCCATCTCTCTTCCTTTTCTTGATGTATCAGGGAATAAAATTGAGAGGAAAGCAGAAAACAAACTAATGTGAATGTAATTCCCAAATTTCAATCTTCTGTATATTATGGGTCATTACCCGTTAATTTGCTAAATGGCAGCTTTCTATGAAAGAAAAGTTTTGTTTAGCTGTATAATGATGACAGATGATGTAATTAGTATCATTCCCACATTGAAAATGATAAAAGCATTTCTTTTGTGTGTCACTGCTTTTAGACAGTATAATATCAAAAATGATAACAGTATGAAAATTGCAGCGGCCGCTTTCATATTGTGCATGTAGAATACCTCGGTGATATGATACAAGTAATGACAGGTACTTTGCCATGTATTCATTTTCTCCACTCTCTAGCCTTTATATTACAGTGAAATTAAAGCACAGCACTAAGCAAACCAGACGTGCCTGAATGCAGACCCATCTTATGAGACTGTGAATGGCAAGAGTCCCTTTACTATTGCGGGTTATGATAATTAAGCGATTATAAACAGGGTTTTTGAGGGAGAATACTGAGTCATTTTTCAGTTTAAAAAGTTGGGGGGGGTGGTATTTTAATTTCAGGCCACATTTGTTGCTTGAATTAGTTTTAATTATATTCTCTATAAGTACTTGCCCCATATCCTGGTCTTGATAGTGGTAGATATTCTCATTTAAATACAAATAAATGCCAAACTTATTTAACATGGAAAGTGACTGCTGTGACTGTGTAGTAACAATTTTCTCTTTGTTGCCATGGTTTGGATTTTTATATAAACTTTGCAAATATAATAAAGCTAATGGAGCTCTTCATCCAAGGAAATGGGTATATTCAAGAAAATAAATTACATTTTGCAGGCTAATGAGCTCTACTAATTGTGTTTATCCTTGTGAATTAATACAATTTAAGCAAATCTATCCCCCAAAATCAGGCATTTGATTGCATTTTAGCTGCGTGGAAATCAGAACATCCGGATCAAATCTGAGTTTACTGGATATCCAAGGGGTAGGGGAGAAGGTTAATTCTCATTGACTTGTGCAGCTGGTGCTAGCTCCTAGTAAAGCAGAAGTTAGACTTTGAAAGTTGTGACTTTGGTAATTTTTTTTTTTATTCAGCAACGTCCCTCACAGGCAGAATTTCCAACAAAGAGTTGTGTGTAATAAATCCTATGTAATGCTGTTCCGGGCCTGTAGGAGCCATGCTAATTAGCCCACATGCCCACAGGACAGGATAAAGGAGGGAAGGAAAAGGCAATGACAGCTGTACTGTTGAAGAGACAACTTATCTGCACATGGTTCCCTCCCTCCCTTTTCTCACACTTTTCTTTGCCAACATTCGGATTTTTTTTTCTTCTTTTAAACAAGTGTTCAGCTCAGTGAGGTATTTTGGGAGATGTAGGACGGATTACAAACCTCTGTGTCTATTTTGGCAGATTTTAGATTATCCTCCTGTTTGGCTTTTTGGCAGGATGACAAAAAGTAGAGTTCGAGTGCTCAAAACGCTGCAAATGCTCCCAAAAAACTCCCAAGCAAACTGTGTTGGTGAGCACCAACAGGCAGGCAGGTGCTGGCTGTGATGTTGGCACTACAGGAGGGTGGCAGCAGTTGTCAGCAATGTCCTCACGGAGGTGGTTTAGCTCACCACACGTTGAGTCGCAGCCACTTGTAACACCGTGAGAGAATGCAAGGCAGAGATGCTGTTCCAGCCTAAATGACTGCGCTTCCGTTGTCTTCACTGCACCACAGCCCTGCTGTTCTATCCTGCCAGGTCAGTGCTGAAGCAGGATCCCAGCACTGACAGCCACAGCAGATTCCTCAGATAGAGCAGGCGTGAGATCAGCGTGCTCCTGTTTCAGGCCCTCTTCATTTATAACCCGAGCTGGGAAGAACAGCCAGACAGCCTTTCGCAGCTGCTGAAAAAAAATAGCATCTTGAAGATGGATAGCAGACGCAGAGAGGGCTCAGAAATGAATTTTCTTTGTTTGTTTGTTTGTTTTATGGCAGGGCTTGGATAATCATTTGCAGTCTGCATTGAATAAAATACTCTTCTTCCATCATTGGCACCTAGGTGCTTAAAAAGATTGTTAAAACTTGTCTTCTAGAAGTTTTGGATTCATTGTCTTTGTGTAGTGGTAAAAGCACAGCTTCTCAGTGTAGGTACAATGCACAGTTATAAAGATGCTTGTATTAGAATAGTTTATTCTGGAAGGAGTAAAGAAGAAAAATAGTGTGACAGTGTGATCACTCACTTACTACCTGTAAGTAGGCATAATTGTGTCCAGACTAGAAATTGTATTGGAATAATAGCTTTAACTAAAAAAAACTATTTATCAGTCTTGTAAGTGAAATATTTACATAAGGAAAGGCTTTGTTGCACAGAGCCACTCTGAATTCCATGGATTCCCAGCTCCCCAAGCAGGCGATGACACAACAGACCAAAGCCACAGTGCAACAGACACATTAAAGAAACCACTGTTTTACCAGTGATGTGATGTTTAGTGCTGTCTTCAGCAGAGCTTTCTATGATTTGATAGAACAAAGGGGAATGGTTTTAAACTAAAAGAAGGGAGATTTAGGTTAGATGTGAGGAGGAAATTCTTTACTCAGAGGGTGATGACCCTGCTACAGGCTGCCCAGAGAAGCTGTGGGTGCCCCATCCCTGAAGGTGCTCAAGGCCAGGTTGGATGGGCCCTGGGCAGCCTGATCCAGTGGGTGGCAGCCCTGCCTGCTGCAGAGGGTTGGAACTGAATGGGCTTCAAGGTCCCTTACAATCCATTCTATGATTCTGTGATTTTCCATTTAAAAAAAAAAAAAAAAAAGTACATTTATATTATTTAACATCACATTGCTATTAAAAAATAAAAAGAAGAAGCCAGAGGAACCATAAAGTGCAAAAAACTTTACATAAAAAAAAAAATTATGATCTCATCTGAATGAAACTATAAGCAGCTGAGAGAAAAGGATTTGGAGTTTATTTGTAGTGTTTGATTGTTTAAACTGCTAGTAGCAATTTCAAAGTTACCTGTTAGCCACAGCAAAACAAGATCTCAGAAATGAGCATAACCATGAAGATATGATGGCTTGGGGCTGCTGAATTACTGCACAAACCCATGCGTATCAGCAAGAGTTAAAATCAAAGCAGAACATCAGTTCTGAAGTTCCTTTTTCTCCAGTGTTTGAGTCAGATCTGCCGTGTTTCATGTCTCACCACGTGGGGATGGAGGGGTCACTTCTTGGCCCCACTGACCCCATGCAGATTTATTGTAGAATTTATCGGTGCAAACGCAGCTTTGATACATCACGCAGGTTGCTCCATGGCTCCTGCAAAGTGCTGACCACCCCAGGTCTGTGAGAAAAGCTACCTGCATGGAGCTGAGCTACATTACAGCTTGTAAAGCTGAGACAGGCTTGAATGACAGAAAGAGTTCTGGCAGGCTGTTAGCTCTCATCAGCTGGGAAAATGGAAATGTTTATTAATAAGAACCTTTGACATGAAATGCAGGATATGTGCCCCCTACACTAGGCCCATGATTAATAACATTAATTATGGGGAGTTCATTACAGTCTCGTGGGGATATAATATGTAATTCAGCCAACATTTCATTGTAAATTAGCATTAATGTCCACCTTAACTACAGTAGCTATCTGTAGCATTGCGGAAGGACCTGCAGTCAGTATGTACAATAACTTCACCTTATTACGCGATGGTGGACTTTTACTTCAAAATAAAACACAGCATTTCTCCTGTGTTGAATCTGTAGCTGGCACTGGAATATCTATTGTAACCAACCTACTGGTGCTATGAAAACTTTCCTCAGTGGTGTTACAAGATAGTCCAGTGCCTTGCTGATTTTAAACAGGAACCAGCTCACTTTAAAATCTGGTTGCAAATACTCTTGATTGCAATTTCATTAGCAATTAAAAGACCATGTAACCTAATGGCTTTTTCACTCTGGTCCAGAGAAATTATACACAGTGGGCAGCTCTTCAGTTGGCGTAAACCATCAGCAATGTAATGAAAGCAATGAACCTTCACTGATTTGTACTGAGAATCTTGCCTGCTCCCAGTTGTTCAAATGTATGCCTTCCTAAGGCTACTTTTTATTGTTAACTTGTTGAGTAATAACGAAATATTTAGTCTTGCTTAAAATTTCTTTTCCCCAGTTTGACTTCCAGGAACCCGTTGTGAAACTGCCTCTGTCTGGCCTCTGCTGATCCCCATATCTCCATACAGATGACCCTCATGTAGTAACAGGGTTTGTCCATCCTTGTGTAGCATCTCAGGACCCAACAGCTACTCAGAGCCATTACCTTCCTGTGGTGGATCCTGGGCATGGCTGATAGGAGCAGAGGTTGCCTCAAGTACATGCGCTTTTAATCAGCTGGTGAAGCATCTGGTGGCACTGAGGGAAATCAGCTGAAAGACAGAAGTCTCCATTAAATAAAAGATCTTATGTATATTAAAATACATCCTAGTACAGATCCATTCAAAACAGAAGGAATGGGATTGGGAAGGTACAAGAACCAGATTTTTTTCTTTTAGGTTCAGACTGGATATTAGGAAAAGGTTCTTCACTAGAGGGTGGTCAGGCATGGGACAGACCACCCAGAGTAGTGGTCACACCCCAAGCTGTCAGAGCTCAAGGAGCATTTGGACACCACTCTCAGACACAGGGTTTGGGTTTGTGTGGTCCTGTGTGGAGCCAGGAGTTGGACTGGGACATCCTCATGGGTCCAACTCAGGATATTCTGTGATTCTGTGAAGCTGCAAGATTACCAAGTCATTAATCTTATTTACTTGTTTGGATTGCTGTGACTTCTAGAAACACAAGGCAAGATGGGACTTCCTGGGTCATTACGTCCAACCTCCAGCCACCACAGGTGATAACGTGTAAAATGTCTAGCCCAAGGATCCCTTGCCTTACATGCCAATACATACCAGGAGCCACAGAATACTTCCCAGTACTTTCTGATATTTATGACTTGTAGGGAGAGACTGTTAGCCATAGCCACACTGTGCCACAGGAAGACAAGAAGAAAACTCCAGGGCATCAGCAGCAGATTAGCTTCTCAGAGCTTTCTGGGCAAATGCGTTCAGTTCTGTTAAGCTGCCTACCTAAAACGAAGCCAGCTTGAGAGAACCGGAAAGCAAAGTAGCTCTGCAAGTGTCTACCAGAGAGACGGGTTGCAGCCATTTGGCACCGGAGGATGCGCATCGGCTGGATCCAGCACCTGTTGGGCTCTAAACACTTTTATTAGAATTTGCGCAGCTGACCGGGTCCTGGGGGAAATGCAGCAGCTGCTGGGCAGCAGTGGTTAAATATAGGAAATGGAGAGTGCCACATCCAGCTGGAAAGGGAGAGAGGAGGACAGGAATCTGGCTGCAGTGAAAATCCTTCTTGGTGAAAAGGAATCAGAGGCTTTTACACCCTGTGTTTTCTCTCATATCTGTGACTCTAGCTACAGCTGCACACTACATCAGCCCTGGATAATGCTGGGTACTTGTTTTTTACTGACTGTCTTCTGGAATGTTTTGGAATAGCACATGACGGCCCTTAGTCTCCCTGTGGGTCCTGTATGTTACTGAGATGTGTTGCCCTTAGTTTGATTTGAGACTTTCTAGCAGTTTTAAGAGTGAAAATGCCATGAAAAGCTTAAAAATGAAGCAATACATCTTTAGCACAGATGCAGTTTGAAAAGGACATTCAGCCTTCTCTAATCTTCTGTTGAGATCAGCGAGTAAAGCAAAAGGAAGGACAGCCTGAAAGATAATATTTTTCATTCTGATAATCTGCAGTACTTTAATTTCATCCAGGCATTTACATGGCCCCTTTATTGAAGAATCTGAGCAATCCTTTTGCTTTAGCTGGAGGACTGTTGAAAAGGAACAAAAAAGCAAAACCCTTTGCTTAGCCACCTTTCAGGTGGTGCCAGACATCCTTGCAGGGAAAGAGAACAATGCAGAGTTGAGGAGGCTCAGATACAGATCGAAAGATTATTCTTATACTTCAGACAAACACAACAAAAGAAGGCAAGACAAAAAATGGGGAAGAAGCTCCTTTCTTGCTTCATTCTCATACTGCACGCATCCACAAGAGACAGGCTGATGGCACCCAGGTGTGCCCCAGCCTCTGACCCTGAGCTCACGTCCCCCTCCTAGTGGCACACGTGACCAGCAGGATCCCCTCGCCTTCTACCTCTTCTTCATACCAGCTGAGCCTGTTGTGGTGGTGATATGCAGATAAATTAATTCCAAAGCTGATCAAGCTTGGAATCAATTAGGCAGGAGACAAAATAGGAAACTGGGAAAGAGAGAAAAACAAGACAAGGTATGAAATGGTGTGCAAGGAGAGGGAATAGCAAGGATGGTCCTAGAGGTGGCATAGGGTTTGGCATAGTACAGAGGACCCACAGGTGACAGGGCCAACACAGCACCACACAGATCCCTTCTTCCTACTGCTGTCCGGGCAGGGTTTCACAAATCACCTTGGCCATACAATCAAGAGAGCGTCCAGAGCTCAGCCTTTCCATTTCAAGGACAACACTTAGATGTAAAGAAGATTCCTTGGGTTAATAAACAGCAGCCATCTCACTTTACATTTACCGCATTCCCTCTGTCTCAGCCTTGCTGCTGAGCATAACCTAGGCCCTGGAGTGGGCAGGCGTAGTGCTCTGCGTTCACAACCTCAGCATCTGCTGCAAGCTTGGGCCAATAAATCACAAATGTTGGGAGGAGAGGACCCCTTCCTACCACATGTCCTGACAGCAGTTCCCACAGCGGGCGTCTGATCCTCGAGGCACTGCCATATGCAAACAGTGGTAATCTCTGGTTTGTAGTTTCTCTAAAGTCAGATACGACTGCATGTGTCTGCTTGGAAGCTGAAATAAACCCAGTTGAGGCTTGTTGGCTTGTGCAGGCTTGATTCATCAGCTTGTTTTCCAGAATGTGTAAAATACTTCCTAATTGGTCAGACTGTCTTTTTATTATCTCTTCCCATGTTTGTCTTAGAGAAGGCTTTAAAGAAAAAAAAAAAACAGTTTTAATCTTTCGATATCTTGGATGCAAGCTTGGATGATGGTCAAACAGTTGGCTTTTAACTCTGATATTTGTCATGTTTCCCATTTCCTCCAGCATAATCTCAGAGACCTCATGAACAACATCAGAAAGAGTTAAATTACAGCTGCATATATAATGAAAGAGGTATAAGGAAAGGAACAAGGGCTTAAGTAAACCATAGTATTGTAGAACTTTTTATGAAGCCACTCACACAGAGTTCAATATAATGATCCCTATCAGGGCCATCACAATTGCAGCCTTTACCAAATTTTACACCTTGCCTGTGCATTACCGTTGTTTACGTTGTGCAGCTGCACCATTATTTTTGTTTTCATACAGGTACTTTACAGAAAACATTTAGAAAAAGCAAAGAAAAAGTAAAAGGTCACTGCCCCAAGCAGCCTGTGATTTCTGAGTGCCTCCTGCTTTTGCAGACAGAATAGTGCTTGTCACTAAGATCAGTGGGCCTGTATCCTTCCTAAATTGTCTTACCTGATCAAAAGCATTTGCAGAGCCAGGCCCCACACTGTTATGTGAGACTTCAATTACTCCAGCTACAGCAGGGAAAATTATGATTAGGTTCTTGAATCTGTTTTTAAGTACCGGTCCTAGCTTTTCCACATATACTGCTAGTCCTTGAATAGCGCAGCACCCGGTCTCTATCTGTCATCAGTGGAGAAAGAGGCATTTTTACAGGGCTGGCCATCTGCTCTGTTGATTGTAAAGCAAACTTCAGCAACTGCCTTAAGATAGGGGTCTGGTTTTTGAATGCTGAATTGTTAGCCTGGTGCTTCTTGCAGCATGCATTGCAGTTCTCCCTCTTTCCCCATTCGTTTTATCCATAGTAAAGGGGGAAGGGGTGCTTTATGGTTATGTCTGATTTCAAGTGTTTCTTCTAAAATGCGAGGCTTGGGCTTCTATATTTCACTTAGAAGTTATTTGAACAGTCCAGATGTCCCTTCCAACCTTAATTTTTGAACAGTTCCTTAAAATTAAAATTAGGTGGGGAAAAGCATAACTTTCAACTAGTCACAGAGCTACTTAAAACCTCTTCTTTGAAAGTTTCCCTTTGGCTGCTCTTTGAATTGTGCACAGCTTGCCCTCCAGGTCTCATTTGCTCTCTGTTGGCAAATCAGGTTCTTAGAGAGACAAAAAAAAAAATGCTGGGAATAATTTTTTCTTGGATCTTTCGTCCAGAACACAAATCTAATAGACACTGTCTTCTGGTGTGCATGCAAGCTGTTAGCCATCCCGTGTGTTCCCATATGAGAATCTGGTATGTCTGGTTCTGAGCTCAGCACTATCTGGATTTATTGGGTCAATTAAGCCTCTCAGACCACGTCTCCATTGATAAATTAAGCCCATATGAAATGGTTGCCTGCTACAGAGATCTTGCTGGCACAGAAGAGCCTGCATCCTTCATGTTATCCTCCCCTGCTCCTCAAAGATACCCTTCCTGTGTGTAAATGGGAATGGCCTCTGTCCTGTTAGGAGAATGTTATTTGACCCAGACCAAAGCCGTATGAGTGGCACTTTAGCAGCGATACAGCTGAGTTCTGGGGCAGAAGAGCATTCCTCCACAATGTTGAAGTTACTGGTATAGGTGTACGCACAGGGAAACCAGGCTTGCATAGTCCTATTCATGATTTCTAAGTAAATGCACTGCCTTCCATGCTTTTGTAGGTTTTTTGTTTGTTTGTTTTGATGGTTGTTGTTTTGGCTTGTCTTGTTGGCAGCTTTTTAATTTTTCCCATACTTACTATTAAAATGATTTCATTTTTTGTTCTATTGCAAATTCTACTTATTTCCCCTCACTTCACAGGATCTCTAGGACACTTTCCATCAAACCCTCCTGACACATTAGGACTAGGAACAGCAGCATGCTGTGCCTTCAGCCCACATACAGACTGCATCAGACGGACAACATCCTCTGTAATATCATCTGCCAGTAGAGGACCTGAACCTTTAACTTCAAATCCTGGCTCTTTGCCCAAGTTAAATAAATGAGTGTTGACTGACCGCCATCGTTTCTGTGAGATAACCGCTAGAGGGAGGCACGGCAAGCTTGGCATGTGTTATTTCTAGACTTTAGACTGTGCACAATTTTATATACTTCATACACCCAGCTTTTCTACTTCTCTTTTGAAGATAGTTTTTATACAACCCTCACTTGTTGCATCCTTGTCGGGGTATTGTCTTCATCACAAACGCTGTCTCATGGCTTCTTTTTTTTATGAGGCGCCTAGTACTGCCACTGTGCTTGCAAAATATATTGCACTATTCATGTAGAATAAAACAATGGGTTTTTTTGTTCATTTTAGTAGCCAGAATTCTCCAAACATTTCTCCTTGGTAGTTCTACATGCAACAGAAACAAGCAGTCAAATACTGTAATGGCATGTTATTTCATGTAAGGATTTTTTTTCCACTTTCAAAACTAAAAAAACAGTGCCAGCAGTGGGAATTGATCAAACCGTAACATTTGTGTGTGACGCCCTAATAGATTCTGTAATGCCGTTAGCTTGGCTTACAACATGGCAGCTAGACAGGCATATTAGCCGCATCCTTTTACATGCAGACCTTGCTGTTAAATCGTGTTTGGCTAATCTTCCCTTAGGGGAAATTGGATTTCAGTCCCTCTCCCACCCCGAAACCCACTGTAAGATATAAAATTGGTTTTTAGAAGTCTCTTTTTCTCTAAGGCAGTTTAATTGGCATAAGGTAGTTGCTCCTATAGAGAGACTATTGATTAGCATTTTTATTTTGCTAAACTTTAAAGTACACCACTTTCAAAAGCATTTCATGAAATACCAAGGCAATAAACCTGGCAATAAAAGGCCAGAGTGGGGACTGACTTGGCTTGCTTACTCCTACCTGTCTCGTTTGTCTTCTGTTTTAATTTTTAAAGCTGGCAAACATCTGAGGCGAGGCTGTTTTTCATTCATCCCCTTACCATCCGTTTAGTTAAATTCAAGCTGGACATGGGAGTCAGTGTACATACATAGCAAGATTTACCCCTGAGGTTGAGGGGGCCAGTGCTCCTGGTAGCCTCATCCAGTGCAGCCTGCCCTTCAGTGCTCACATTAGATAAAAGCCTATGCTCAGTCTTCCCCTCCTTTCCCAGCACTGGGGCTGCAGACAGTACTGACGCACCATCCCTGCAGAAGTGGGATAAAGTCATTAGAGAAGATAGGTTTGGGGGATTTTTCTACAAGAAAATCTACATGCTTCTTAACATCTCATTTGATTTTTTCCAGCATGCCTTATTAGACTTTATAAAAAGTCTTTGATGCATTATCTTATCTTTGAAGAGATGTTGAAATGTCTCTTCTAGTCCTCAACACCTATTTTCAGCATGAGTACATTGGTGATCACTCTCGGGGCTTTGTTCCTTTGGGCTCTCCTTGTTTCCAGGAATTAAATGAGTTACAATTTTAAATGGGACTTTCCCTGAAGTTCAGTCTGCCTCGTGTCTGTATCAGACTGAGTTTTCTCTTAGCTAAGGGGTTACTGACAGCCTGAGGTTGGGAAGTCAAATATGTTCTAGCTACAGAGCATCTCCCGAAAGCGGCATTCTTTCAATTTGTCTTTTGTCTTCTACTGCCAGTCATATTCTGAAAGCAAAAATCACACCTCGCCTCTTCCTCTTTGCCAGCACCAGGGAAAAGAAAATTTCAGTATGTAGATGGCAACGTTATGTGTTTGGAAAATTGAAAATTCAATAAAGTAAATACTCAAGTTGTCAGAGCTTTGAAGCCTTAGAGTACATGAGTACTCTAGAGCAAAAATTTTGAGTGAAAACAACTTGGTGATCCCAGTCCAATCTTGTTACAATACTTATCATCAAAATCCAGGGCTTGGAGGCAGAATAATTTTGACCTAAGGCCAGCCATTCGTGTATTTGCTCTCTGCTTTCTTTTATAGAAAACAGTATAGGGGTACATCACTTTGCCTGGGTCTTGTGTTTAATAGTGCTTTGCATCTGTCTATGCCACTGAGACAGATTTAATTTTAGAATGTTTCAGAAGCGCCTTCTCGCCAATCAGACATTAGCTGTACAAAATCACCATGAACTGCTTTGCTTTCTCAGCATGGCTCAGCTTTATCCTCAGTCAATAGACATCTTATCAATCCTTGTTCAAAGACATTCTCTTGCTTCCCCTGGGCTAGTGCTGGTGATAGATAAAAAGTCTGCAAGCTTGGGTTGTGATTTGTTAGTCCCAAGTTATTTGAGGGAAATGGATAATAAACAAATTTTGAAAGTCCACCCAGTTCATTAAAACTCGAAGCAGTCATTTGAAAGTGTGGTGGGGTTTCGGAGGGCTCTCAGCTTCACAGCATGGCCCGTGATGATGCATGTACAAACCAAAATGTAATATAAAGAACACTTCTTTCATCTTCACAAAGAGGTTTTATCATACGGCCTTAAAGACCTTTAGATCTTTCTACATCTGAGAGGAAGATACAGCATCTCTTGGAATTTCTCAGTATAAATTCAGAACCCCTTTAGTGACTATTCCTTTGGATCTTTGGGTTAACTCTCATTTTTGTTTTGTATTAAAGTTTCTTTTTTTACTACCTTTATACTTACAAGGGTCATTAGAGGATTATCGCTAAACTTCAGAATATTAGTAGTTTCTGACAGCTCCTGCTATTTCTCTTCCAGTGGTTCACTTGAACCAAAAAATACTTACCATTGCTTTATCTTAATTCTAAAAATTTCCTTGAAGAACAGCTTCAGTTTTCTTTAGTGTCAGCTCACCTCATATCAGACAAATGAAAGACTTCCTAAGAACAATTTTTCCCTGTAAATATTAAGAACCTTCTTAAGCCATGGATCAAGACTACTGTTTTAGAAGTAAATTAATTGGTACTTCTGTAGCAATTAGAGCTTATTAAAACATAACTTCATTTCTTGCTGAGTTTTACAAGGGAGCATGGGAAAAACATATGCAAAGTTTCTCCTTTAATGTACATAAAAAAAATAAAATGTTCTGCAGTCAAAACATACTCTGTGAATAGCTAATTGTAATCTGTGCACCTGTCCAACCAGATTTCTTTCCCCATCCGCGAAGCTTTCAGCACAGCCATTAGTCAAAAATAAGCAGCCATTTCCAACTGGGAAACTTACAAAGACCGTTTGAGAAGGCTGAGCCATCTGAGGATGCTCTGATACAAGAAGGCAAACCTAAAAGCATTTAAAACACACAAAGATTTACTCCCGTGGGCCAACATACTAAAGACTTAAGAGACTAATGGATGTGTATCAGCAGTGATCCTAAGGTCTATTTTAGTAATGCACTGACTGGAAAAGTACAGGTAAATGGTAAAATATGATACATCTACCATCCATTTTAGCCTGTCTGATTATTAGAAAGCGAAATACACTGTCATGGAGAGCATGTTCTGCTGCTGCCTGAGTTTACCTCATTGCTGTAGATAAAATGTTTTTATAGATCTCTCAAATGTTACCAGTCCTTGATGCCTATTCTAGGGTTTGGGGTAAGAAAATTCCACCAGCCTGATATGTGTTCCTGAAGCACAGTAGCAGAGGAGAGCAAGCATTTTTCCTGAATTAATTTGGAGGGTTATGACACTGGATTCCTTCCTTCTTTCTCCTTCTCCTTCTTTTTGTTTTCTTTGACATTTTTATCAGTGAACTGAATGAGGGAATTGAGTGCGCCCTGGGTAAGTTTGCTGATGATACCAAGTTAGATGGGCCTGCTTGAGGGCAGGAAGGCTTTACAGAGAGATCTGGATAGGCTGGATTGATGGGCCAAGGCCAACTGCATGACACTCAACAATGCCAAGTGCCATGCCCAGCACATGGGTCACAACAACTCAATGCAGTAACACAGGCTTGGGGAAGAAAACTAGACTTCTGAGGAGTGACTGAGGGAACTGATGTTGTTTAGTCTGAAAAAGAAGAGGCTGAGAGAAGATCTCATGGCTCACTGCAACTACATGAAAGGTGGTCGCTTGGTCTCTTTTTTCAGACGACAAGTGACAGGACACGAGGAAACAGTCTCAAGTTACATCAGGGGAGATTTAGGTTGAACATTAGGAAGAATTTCTCCATGGAGGGGATGGTCAAGCACTGGAACAGGTTACCCAGGGAAGCGGTGGAGTCCCGATCCCTGGAGGTATTTAGGAGACGTGTGGATGCGATGCCAAGGGACCTGGTTTAGTGATGGGTCAATAGGTCACAGTGATGGTTGGACTCGATGATCTTGAAGGTCTTTTCCAACCTGGGTGATTCTATGATTCTGTGAGATGCAGAGAGAAAAACTTCAGTCACAAACATTTTATTTATGTGTTAGCAGAAGGAAGCAAGGCATATATAGATATGAGTTCCAGAAACAGATGTGTGCAAAAACGTATGCTTGACTTAAAACAATTATGTATGTAAACTTGATAGCAACGCATGTGGCAGACAACTAAAGACCGAAGGGGTTGCTTGCATATGCAAAATTATCTACTGATTCTTTGGACTCAGTTTTCACACTGAGATGTGACCAGATTAACTTTCATCCCTGTGAAATTGAGACACTTAGAGAACATTGTAGGGTTTTCCACCTACTTCTTTAAACAAGCATTCTTTTTTTTTTTTTTGTCAGCCTGTGTAACAAATAAAAATGTAAAGGTAAGTAAAAATATATATTCTGAAACAAAGCCCTGAGCTTCCTGCCTTGCCACCATAACTTGCACAGTAGCTGTGTCTGATTCATAAAAAAGTAGAAGAAATTCTGTAGGAAGCATTTGTAGGACCTCCACTAATCTTCTGTAGCTTATTGTTTTCATTTGAAATCTCCTTCTATTAATATTTCATAATTTCAAGGTAGAAAGAAATCCACATGGCAAAAGGGTGGAAATAACAGGATTTTCTCTTTGTTTACATTTTATGCAAGTTATCTGAAAAGGCAAATAGAGTTTTCTGGGAATAGGGAGGATTTCATTGAATTTTTTCAAAGTTTTTCTATGTCATTGTAACTTCAGTATATTCACTTTCATCCAAATTCAGTTCATCTTATATTGAGAACTAAAAGAGATTTCCAAAACTTATATAAGGATCTGAGGCTTATATAACCACAGTATTTTGTTATCAATGGGTCTTGCCATTGTTCTACTATTTTTTTTATTTATTAGCCCACATAAGCCAAATTTCAGTAAGGGTTCCTGTTCTCAAATACAATATTTTTTTTCCCCCAATTTCATTAAATACCTCATAAGTAGACAAGAGAGGCTGTAGAATTACTTCCACTGAAAAAATGTGGAACATCTCAGGAGCATTAGGAAGGCTCCCCTGTTCCTACCAGAGTCTTACTAAATACTATCAAATGCAGCCATGGGATTCCCTCCCTAGTACCATCCTGTATCCTCACAGACTTGCTTATTTTTCTTGGATGAGTGTCCAGTGGCCAAACACAGCTGCCCCTTGCGTTGTACGGATATATAACTGAGTAAGGCATTTGGTTTGTTAACTAATAAGCACGAAATACAATTAATTGCAAGGGCTCTGAGACATCTCAGCTAGGGAAGCTTCTTGGAGCAATGCAGTTACTTAAAATTGAGTATCTGAGGAAAAAATGGTGTACCATTGAGTGGGGCTGTCAGATTTTTAGGTGGCAAACTGTTTGACAGGGCTGATGCTGCGTGGCCCCAGTTTGCTCACTGGTGGAACAAGCTCCTTCCCACTCATTCCCCAGTTTCAAGACAAGGATGCCGAGACACAAAGTTGTGGTGACTTGCTAAGGTTCACAGAGCATATCTGTCACATAGCGTAGAATCCCAACACTTGGTCTCAGCAATCTGCTCTTCTCTTCTGGAATGAGAGTAACACATGCTAACACACATATTCATTTAGATCTCAATACCAAATGTTGATTTACCAGAGTATAGCACCAGCAGGGTTTCAGTTTCTCCTGCCTTTTATTTCCACACGTGCTCTTTTCTTCCCTCATATTCTGAATTATAGGACAGTTATGTCCCTTGTTCTGGGTTATAGGACAGTCATGTACCAGCACAGTCCTGCATCAAACCCTGAATTTCTCGACATGTGGAATTTCTGCAGTGGATGTGTGTTCATGCAGGATTAGGGACCTGGAGTAGGTGGCGCTTCATGCTTTCACTGACCAAGTGATGCAAGCTGCCTTTGGAAACTGGTGCATTTGTGTGGAGGCTGCACTAGCCTGAGTGGCCTTGAATGTGGAGTGAGGTCTTGTTATCCTGACTCTGCAATCGTTTTTTTGGTGTTTGATACCACAGTTTCTGCTGGCCTGTGATGCTAGTCTATTATGTTGTTACCGTGTGCTTATATTCTTACCCTAAAACTACACATAAAAAAAAAATCTTCTATGTAGAGAATGAGGATGAGTTAAAAAACAAGCCTGCCTGCTAAATTACTTTCCATTCCTGTGCTGGTTTCTCTGTGATTCGATTAAAAAAGGTTGTCCGAGTATGCTCATCCTGTAACTGGCTACCCTGTCCCCTGGCTAAGGATAAATAAAAACTTGGCAGTTTCTACTCCAGCATGTTGTTTAACCTCTACAAGTACCAATATTTACTCAGAAATTTAAAACAATGCATTCAGCCTTCTCTTACTCGAGGGCAATGGAAGCACAAAGTGGCCAGTCATGTCCATGCCATGTCTGCTCGCCCCGTGGGGTTTCCCTTTCATTATCTCTTGGCTGTCTCCTTTTGTTTAATGTAAGAACTAAATTATGAACTGCTCAGAAATTCCAGACCCATTACTGCAGCGTGCTTTGCAGAGAGCTCTCTGTTCGTTATTCAGTGTTTGCCTTTCTTTTACCACACCGAATGGAACGAGAAATGCGACATTTGCCCTTCTGTATTTTCCTGCCTAGGAATTGAGTATCATGACAGCCTCAGCAGCAAATCTGCAAAGCTGTGTGCAGACTTTCATTATGGAAAGCCTTTTCTCTGATTCCTCTAACTTTTGATGTTGCTGTTGTTGAGAATACAGTGGGCTTGATCTTGTGTGTGAGTAAAATAGCACAGAAGGAAAATCTTGGAAATTTTGCGCATTTAAAACAAACTGTACTTTATATTGAATTAAATATAGTCATAAAATTCCACTGTATTTCCCTCACATTATAGGAAATCAAGGACATGTGAATGGGGTTGTTTTCTAAAAAAAATGCATTTTCTTCCAAAGGAAAAAAAAATCTTCACCTCCCAAATGGTCTGTGTCAGGCAGCCTGGAATGAAAATGCACAACTTGAGAAATCCACTGAATATACAGGAGCAAAATTATAGTTCTTCTGCACAGTCTAGTTACTGAAGCAGACTCATTTGCCTATCCTTTTGTTCCTTGCATCCCCAGAGCCTTTCCTTCCCTTTCACAGGACACTTCTGCAATCTTCAGGCTGGTACAGCTCCTTACCAACCTCAGTCCATTTCACTGCTGCCCTCTAGCCCTGGTATTGCGATCGACTGTGCTTGCTTTTATTTTCTGTTTCCCCGGCCATCTCCTCTTCCTCTGTCCCTGGAGGGGTTTAGGCACCACAGCATCAGTGTGCCCAGTGCACCAGTGTTAGGCTCTGGGCTCGAGGCTGGAGTTGGCAGTTCTGATTCGGGCTTTGGGAACAGAGATCACAAGGGGCAGCCAACAGAGTGTGGCGTCACGTTCAGGAGAGATAATAGGAAAGACTGAAAAAAATAATACATCAAAAAATCCCTCCTCTCTTCAAGACCTAGATTCCTTTGGGATACTTGGATTCATTCCGTCAAACTCCATCATTTAGCTTTCAGTTCCTATATGAGTGAGCAGCAAGGAAATGGCAAGGAAGAACAGACTTTTGCATAGTTAGTGCCCAACAACAAGGAAACCCAAACTCAGTTCCCTCCTCCATGTTACAGGCTCAAATTTACATCTCTCACCTATCAGGGAGGAACCCAGCCTCAGCAGCCTTGTGGCCATCCTTGTTCAAGGTGCGCTGTTCTACATGGCAGTCAAGGAGCTATGCTGTCAGCCCACTAAATCATCCAAGAGGAGGCTTGCATTTTGGTGCCATCTTTGGAGCTTGGACAATGAATAGCTGTTCTATAGATAGCAGATGTTGTAAGGAAGCTGGAGCCCCAGGGTATCCTTCATGGGAGAAGCAAAGGGGAAAGCTGCACAGACATTGCCTCTATGTTTGATGAGAAGCAGCAGTCACTGTGGCCAATGGGCCTTTCCACTGACCATCCCCACTGCTCATAGGGACCTTGTTGTGCTTAGGGGCGTGTACATGTAGGCATCCTAATTCTGCTGATTACCCTGAATGGCTCTGGATGCAGTGCCATTTCACTTTTTAACCTCACTAATGATTCAAGCTCCCCAGTGCATGCTGTGCTGTGTGCTGGATGTGCGTCTGCTTGAGTCCCCGTGTCATAAAACAGGCTGCCGGGACAGTCTGCAACGAGTCTGGAAATCACTCCTCTGCTCTTTTATCTGTACTTTTTGGTGATGTTCTCAGTATGTGTTCAAAAAAGATTTGATGTAGAGGCTGAGGTTATCATTGCCTGAAGATGAAATGGGCTCCTAGGTTGACTGGCTTAGATCCGGTAAGACTGACAATTTTGAGGCTGCCAAGAGTTACTTTAATTATATATATTGTATAATTAAAATGAGATATGTATATATAATTAATAATGTTAGGGTGTCTGGAGTCTTATGTAAGTTAATAAATAACCTGAATTAATAAATAAAAGAAACACATGGGGCTACTCATAAAGGGAACTGCAAAGCAGTACAACGAGGGGACAGCAGCCACCTGCACATGCGATTGAAAGAATCAAATTTTGTGAGTTCCCTGAAAAATGCCCCATCTTTCTATTTGTCCTAAGGGTGAGGTAAAATGTTCCCAGTGATCTGTGATGCCTTACTTGATTTGCATTCTACTAGTCTAAAGGAGACCTTTCTTTTATGTATTGGCATAACAGCTGAAAGTAAGTGAAACATTTCTGGTGAAGCTTTTGGAGGGAAAAAACTGGCACGCTGGTGGCTGCCTCAACCATTGCCTTCTGGAATGTATCAGCTGGAAATGAGATCAAAATGTCACATCTCTACATGATTGGCTTGTAGTTGGGCTGATTCTAGGTCCTAGATGTTAAAATGGGTCAGGTGCAATGCTTGTTGAACAATTACACGGCCATCAGAGAACACCTATAAATCAATTTGTGAAATACAGCCACATCTGCATACTCTATGATAAACAATCTTTTATAGTTTAAGCTATTTTTAATGTTCAAAATCTGCTAATGATGCGTAATACACAATCTAGATACGTAGATGAGTAAATCCATCATATCATTGCCTTTATTCCACACTCTTGCCTTGGCTGCTTTCAAACTCTGTTTCTAAATCAAATGCACCAAGCATCTGTCCAGCTTTCCTGCTGAAGAAAATTAACGTGTGATTTTATCATTGCTACTGAAGAAACTGTTCTGCTTAGGCTGGCAAAGCACAGAGGAAGAAAGTTCTGCAGATGCAGTTAGTCCTTTACGAATGTCTGTGTGTTCTCTCAGATTAAGATTGAATTAGGGGAAATTCAAAGGGAGTTTTCATTGTCATCAATAGCTGGTCATAGAAAGCTTCGCATAATTAAGATTCAGAAAGGCTGATTACTTAACAGCAGTGAGCTGAGGTCCTCCAGCCAGACCTTCTTGCTAAAAAGAAAAAGATTTGCCTCCAGTGTCACTAAACCAGAAATAAGGTGGAAGGAGCCAGTACACAAGAATATCCTTAAAACTAAGGGGAGAGATGTACACGTGGTGTGGAGAAGAGGAAAGTTTACCGCAAGGTTGCAAAAGACCTTCACTGAGTGAAGCAAGAGGAGAACAAATATAGATATTTTCTCTAAATGTGCATTGAGTCACCACAAGTCATGTTTTATTGAGGTTTTATTGCATGTTTCGTGTGTACCTTGGAGAATAAAACCATATGCATCTGATTAGATTACTCAAGGCTGGGAGTGTAAGGTAAAAGCATAAATTGAATGCAATTATTTTTAAAGGAAATTATATTTCTGATGCTTTCTGTATGTCTGCTGTCCTCTATCTTTTTCTTTTTATTGTCTCTTTTATCTTGGTTATAAGGTGGTTTTCACTCCGTATCTACCTTGCAATCCCCTGGTTTGTATGAAGGCAATTCACAGCTCAGTGCATTGCCTGTCTTCCCTGATTGTTTACAACTGGTTTATTAACCAGGCTTTGTCTTGGACTATCTTTGCTGTATCAGGAGGGAGGGGGGAGCGTAGCTGTTCATTTTGCATTAAGCATGTGTGCTGATGTGGAAATATCCAACCATACCCCTCAGCAGAGATATCTGTGTTAAAATGAAACCAACTTTTATGGGGAAAAAATTAATTTATTACCAATGCAAGGTTATTACTTGGACCATATAATCCAATGTAAGTATTTGATATTGCCTCCACCTAAGAGTCCTGTATTCCTGATTAAAAAGTGCCAGAGGGGAGTATATGCCTTGCAAACACTTATCTGCCCCGTTTTCAATTTCACCTGCTACAATATTCCATTTGAACTCTTTCTTAGAATTTTCCAGCTGAAGTGAAATATTTGACTCTCGCATTGGGCTGCAATTTTGGGGTTATAGGGCAGGGGCTTGAGAAATTTTTTCCTTTTCCCCACTGCCTTCCTAATCCTTCCCCTAGAAATATGTTGCTGTAAGTGCCTTTGGCAAAATAGTGATTAGCTATAATGAAGATCTGTCTGAGAGAGATTACGGCCTTTATGAGGCGGCGTTTTTCAGTGTGACTGTGACTGTACCTTCCAGGCAGTTGGCTTTCTCGGTCCAAAATTATATTTATTTATTTTGTTTTATAGTTTTAAATACCTAGGCTAGACCAGGCTGATTTATCCATATTATTTAAGTAGACACGGCATGTAATGTATTGAACTACAAATTCTGAAAGTATATTATCGTCTTTGCCCTCTGCAATAATGAACCCATGTATAACTATCCACTTGCTCCCCAGATTCCCAAGAAGAAAGTTACGCTTTGCAGCAAGATTGAAAAACTATGTTGAGAGACGTATCTAGTCTTATGATTTTCGGATCTCCCCTGGGCTCTAGACCTGTTTCCTGGGGTAAGATTCATTCACCTTACTTCAGGCAGTCTACATCATAGATGTGGACATTTGGGGTAGTTGTTACAGGCTCCTTTTCCAGTCAGTGGAGGTCTAGACAAGAGCATCAAAGGAGTCTGGGGCAATTTGTCTTATCGTAAAAATGTGAATTCCGAGTGTGACGCCATTGGCTCTCTTGACTAAATCACCACTGCCTGTAGGGAGAGAGCCATGGACAGCTAGCCCAGCTGCAGACATCTACACCAAGCTGGATGAGTGCTGCTGAGATCTCAGTCTGTAACTCTACCTGTGCTTTGCAGATGTCTTCCCACCAGCACAAGGTCCTTTTACTCAAACCAGCAATTCACTACCATGTTTATTCAGTTGCTGTGAACAACAACATCTCACCTTCCCTCCCCAGCTATTGTGTCTGACATGGATGTCTCATTCCTCACAGCCAGGTTGTGTACATGAGTCTTGCAACTCTTTCTGCCTTTTCATGGTACAGACATTCCAGGACATTCTCTAGGCAAAGTTCTTTTCCCATCTCTCTTCATCTCACATCTTGTCCACTTCAGCTTCATTTTCGTTGGCTTTCACATGACGAGGCCTGTTCCTTACAGACCTTTTGAGGAAGCTTTATCAATGGATAAAGAATCGGTTGGACAGTCGCAGCCAAAGGTTTATGGTCAACAGCTCTATGTCCAGGTGGCAGCTGGTCACAAATGGTGTCCCCCAAGGGCTGGTCTTGGGACTGGTGCTTATCAATGATATAGATGGTAAAATTGAGTGCACCCTCGGCAAGTTTGCAGATGACACCAAGCTGAGTGGTGCAGTTGATACCCCTGAAGGAAGGGATGCCATCCAGAGGGACCTGGACAGGCTGGAAAAGTGGGCCCACGAGAACCTGATGAGGTTCAACAAGGCCAAGTGCAAGGTGTTGCACTTGAGTCGGGGCAATCCCAGGTGTGTGTACAGACTGGGAGAAGAACTCCTTGAGAGCAGCCCTGCGGAGAAGGACTTGGGGGTCCTGGTGGACGAGAAGCTGGACATGAGCTGGCAGTGTGCACTGCAGCCCAGAAGGACAACTGTATCCTGGTCTGCATTCAAAGAGAAGTGGCTAGCAGAGAGAGGAGGTGATTGTCCCCCTCTGCTCTGCCCTTGTGAGACCCTGTCTGGAGTACTATATCCAGGCCTGTGGCCCCCAGCACAGGAATGATGTGGAGCTCTTGGAGTACGTCCAGAGGAGAGCCACGAAGATTATCAGAGGGCTGGAGCACCTCTTCTATGAAGAAAGGTTGAGGGAACTGGGCTTGTTGAGCTTGGAGAAGAGAAGGCTCTGGGGAGAAATCATTGCAGCCTTCCAGTACTTGAAGGAAGCTTGTAAACAGGAGAGGGTGTGTCTTTTTACATGGGTCAATGGTGATAGGGCAAGGGGGAATGGTTTTAAACTAGGAGAAGGGAGATTTAGGTTGGATATAAGGATGAAATTTTTCACTCAGAGGGTGGTGAAGCACTGGAACAGGTTGCCCACAGAAGCTGTGGATGCCCCATCCCTGTAGGTGCTCAAGGCCAGGTTGGATGGGGCACTTAGTAGGCTGGTCTATTGGTTGGCAACCCTGTCCACAGCGGGGGGGTTGAAACTAGATGATTTCTAAGGTCCTTTTCAACCCAGGTCATTCTATGATTCTAAGCTACTGGACTAGTTCTAGACTGTCTCCATGTGCCCAATTTTATCAATATGTCTCTGCTGCCCTCACATTTTCTGTTTACCAATTTTAAATCAGTAGTGTTACTACTGAAGAGGCTGCTGTGCTCAGACATCATACCTGAGACATTATAACTGCTTAGAAAACCATCTCTTTCCTTTTCAACCTAGCACTTTATTTTCCCATGCTACTCTTTATACTGGGGAACAAATGCCTATAAGCAGCTCTAAAGCAAGCACATAGTTTTCTTTCCAGTCCATCTGGAAAATTCTCTTCCGTCAAGTTTAGCATGCTCACCAGCACTGACTGCCACTAACTGCCATTTAATACCACATAATTCCTCCCATTTCTCGCTGTTACACTGTCAGTGCTTTGTGGCTGTCTCCACAGCCCATAGAGCAGCTAACACACCAGTACCCTACTCCATGTCATGCTCCAACATCAGTTCACAAATGCTCTGCTAAGGTCTTCCCCCAGCTCTTCTCTGGATGACTTTTCTCTCCTAGGGCTCACACGTAGCCCTAGAAGATCTATACTTGGACACAAGCTGCATCAACTTGAAGATATTTCCACGTCCATGGCTCATGCACACATCAGTTCTTTTGTGCTGCCTGTCCCCTCAGAAGAGTCATGCGTTCATAACCTACCCCCACACGCCAGCCAGCATTTTGGCCGTACGCAGTTATGTTGACTGAAGCCCTGCATGAACCTATTACAAGCTTGGTGTTCATATTCATGTTGCTCAAAATTTATTCTGACGTGGGCTTTTCCCTTCCCAGTGCTCACACATTCATTTTTAAAAGCTACACTTCTCCCGCACCACACACCAACATCCACCCATGCTGTAAAAATAAGGAGAAATAATTTAATTGTGCCTGTAACACAAGGGTACCTGCAGGATTGACCACTTCTTCACAGTTTCATAGCTTTTGAGAGTGTTGCTTTGTTAAGATCATGTTCAATAGAACTCTTTATCTGTGCTTCCACAGGTCTAGCCTTTTTAACCTTCTGCAGTATGTGCTTGGACTTCATGATTTTAACCAGATCCATTATTACCTAAATACTGGGGAAGGAGGCAGGGGAGGGGAGAGGAGAATGACAAGTGACTCCTTCAAGAGCTGTTCTCGGTAGCTCTTTACAATGCACATTAGTAACAGCAGGAAGAAGAGCTTTCATGCCAGATCTGAGCCTGTTTGAAAAGAAGTCGTCAAAAAAAAAGAGGGCTTGTTCATATCCATCTCCATCAGTCTTGGCATCCATGTCTGCATACAGCGATCCTGGTGTGCGCAGTCTAGACGGAGCGGTGTCAGGTTTGCCCCTGCTGCTTCACAGTCATGCTAGCTATAGTTTGCTCATGAACAAAATCTCTTTAGGTGTTTTGGGATGCACGGCTTAAGATCTTGAAATGCTGCTCTCTAGAGTGTATGTTCCTATTAATGGGCCCATAAAGATCTCCTTATTTATTATTGTTTAATTATATGCAACCTGTTGCTGCGTAAGCTGCACATAATTGGTATTTATTCATCTGCTGGCTTGGGTGTGTGTTTATTTAAAAGATACATTTTGGTCTTAGTGAATTCTGTGATGCTGATTGTTCAAAGTGACTTTATTTTACACCGTCTTTTCTCTAAATGTTCTTTTGATATTTAGCCTGTTAGTGATGATATTATTACATTGCTGTTAGCTATTGAATGAATGATTGCTGTTGTATTCTGAATGTGCTGATGCTGAAAATCTGTGATATAAATAAACTTCCTCTGGTAACATCATTATAATAGCACAAGCAGCAGAAATTTATGGAAAGAACAGATTAAATGCTTAGACTTAAATTCTTCAGTGTGCAACTCTGCTTAAACTGCTGTGTCTGAATTTTGGGTTGCTGAATCAGGTGGAAAAAATCAAACTGACACATCGCTTGTCTGTGCATTTTTACTATGATATATTGTGTTACTAAAAGAAAAAGCTCAAAAGCTACCATTGATAATCCTGGCTAAAACTTGGAACATAAATTATTAAGATCTGTAGTTTCTTTTCAAAGTGGCCTGGGACTTAATGCATATATCACAGCAAGGAAATGTAGCATCAATATGTGCTTAGGCATTATAACATGAGACATTTTTATGTATGTAATAAAGCATTCACTATATAGCTGTTTATCTAAGCAACAGATAGGAAGGTTGAGAAATTCACACAGTTAATCATATTTATTTAGCTAATTAACAACTAATAGCATCAATCATAACAAGCATGAACATTTGAAAAGTAATTTATTATTGAATATGGAAACTATTATCAAACTTGCTTTCCAAAGTACATTTTGTTTATTTAAATTCATAAAATCTCCCAAGATACCCAGTCTCAGTATTTCACATACTTATCCCATAAATTGAAAATGCAAGATTACAAAGTACCATGTCAAGAATTTCCCAGAGATAAATACACCTCCACTAAACATCTCCAATTATCCTGTGTAATCACTTCTAGGCTAGGGAAATGAGACTCCCCAGCCTAGAAATGATCTCTGCTCATCTCTGGCTTGCAGTTGTCACCTGCACTTTGTATGGAGCTTCAGGATTCCCCAGAAATAGGTTGAAAGGTAATATTATAATTATGCAATAAGATTAGTCCACTGATCCCTAACCTTTGCAGCCCCTTGGCAGCAATACTGAGCAAGTAATGTTGTACAGTGGGATCATAAATTGTTCTCCCTTTCAGCCTTAAGTGTTAACTCCTAAATTCCCTGTAGCTGGGAGCAGTGCTGTCCATTAACCATCTGTTGGGAATTACTGAGAAAGCTGGAGACATCACCAATGGCTGGTTTTCTAATTCAGTAGGTTTGTTCTCTTCCTCTCAATAACTTTTTTATTACAAGTTTAATAGTGCCCAGTGAGACTCACTAATAAATGAATGCGTGTTCATTTCCTGCACAGGTTTTGTCAAATTTACCCTAGTATCTCCCAGGTTCAGAGTAAGAGTAATAGAGCGACAAAGCTTGTCTTTGAAAATTGAGGAGAGGGAGATGTTTCTCTCTGGAGGAGGACCAGGAAGAAGCAAAGAAAGGCAAGCTTCAAACATGAAGTTGAAATGTAAAATAAAATCAAGTTTTACGTGTATTTTTTCAAATGTTTATTTGTAGCTAAGTTTAAATTAATCAAAGTAAATTACTGAACTCGGTGGGTGTGCAAAAGCTGAAACAGTCACAGAAAGCATTACAACACATTAGCAGTGCTGTGGAGATGGCTGTGTGGGAGGCATTTTTGTACCAAATCCTTTTTTTTCTGTTATTTATAATTGTTTCAGGAAAAAAAAAAAAAAATCCCTTCAGGGCTTTGAACTGGAAAAGCGGGTGTTCACTCTCCTTATGGTGGTAGATTTTAAAATTGGCACTGTCCTCTATGGCCGTTTTCGAGTTCTCATACTGTGGTACAACTGGTTTACACCAGCTGAATTTTTTTCAAAATGTGGTTTGTCTGGTTTGGGGTTCATTTGCTATCCGCTTAGTGTTAGTTTATTGCACAAAGTAAAGCTTTTTGTTTCAGTCAGTAATTCCAAACTGACTTGGACCTTAATCCTGCAATGATTTATGCACATATTTAATGTGTCCTGTAGAACAGCCAGTGGGCCTGGAATCTGTGCTTCATGGTGCTGCCTTGCTTTGGAGACTGGAGAGATCTGCTGATGGGGAGCTTTAGCAAAGAGTAGCCACATTGACAATAACTTTAAATGCTCACTTAAAGTGGGCTGCAAAACACACAATTAAACACATGTTTGAGTCTCATCATATTGGGAGATTGTTTCCAAATATTCAGAAATTACATAGGCTTAAATCTCATAAAGATGCTGTTAGAGCTGAAGATACTCAATCTAAAAATAATGAAGCAGTATATTCGTATGCATGTGTCCAGATTTGGTATTGGATCATTTCAGCGTTGCACTCAAACGTTGAACATAAGTTACATTTCTCTGTAGTACACACCAAAAGAAACTGCAGTTCAGCCATATTATGATATAAGCATATACTACTATGTTGCAATCTGTATTTTCAAAATGGGCATTTTAGCTTGCAAATATTTGTCAGTTTAAAAAAATATGCATAAGGTATTATAGGTATGGTCTATAAAATTATCAAAGTAATGTAGTTTGATTGGATTATAAGAATTCTGAGATTATTTTAAAAGTACAAATAATGTTATAAATTAATCTGGGTACCTGATTTTATAGATAATAACCACCTTTCTGGATTTTTGTGGTGGGGGAGCAGGAGAAGAAAGGGAGAATGTTTTCACCTCTCCTATAGAATTCTGTAAAGACATTTTGAAGGAGGAATTTAAAATCATATAGAAGGCTCAGAATTTCCTCTGAAGTCATATGGAACTCAGCACGTAGTGCTGATGACTTATTTTCATGTAAATTCTTCATCTTGATGTAATTCATATGGCATCAGCAATGATAAGTAATCAGACCTTTGTGATAAAACCTAAAGAACAGAAGAATAAAGAGTGCCATACAGTTAACTCTTTACTGTAAAGCCATAATATAGCATTAGTTTCATCTCTGTAATCCATAAAATATGCAAAAAGACATGTAATCCAGGCTGGCTACAGGAAATGTGAGTCTGCCTGTCGCTCTTGGTACTGTACAGCACAGCAGTGCACTGTGCATGCTGCTGTCGGACCCAACTCTGTAGCCATCCAAGGTTGACTTTTAAGACTGCTAGGCTTCTGCATGCCATGCAGACCTTGATCACAGTGCAGCAGTGTATTCAAATGTCTAATTAAAGTTATGCATAGGAGTAAGCTTGTGGACACGCTCCTTACTTGCTCAGAGTCGAGGATTCTTTGTTCAGGTCCCAAATGAATTTTGTTTGTGTGTGTATCAGTATTTTCTGCTAGACGTGAACAAAGACATATTAATACTTATTCAGTCTTTTGTAATATCCTTTGCAATCTTCAAATTAAGGTGCCGTGTAAGTATATTGTAGTGTTGTCAGTTGTTCTTGTTATTAATCCTGAAATAATAAAATGTGTATTAGATAGAATCAGGGCAGCTCAATGGTATATTGCAGGCTATAAGCTTTCATTAACAGCTACAAGACATTTTTTGTTAACTCTGTGTGTAGAGACAGGGAGGGAGAGGAGCTGGAGGGATTGTGATTTGAGCTTGATAAAGAGAGGACAAAGGAGAGGTAGGGTTTTGATTCTGGTCAGATCTGGCTGCTCCTGAGCTTTGTCCATCAGTTATCTTCTGCAACATATCGTGCTACATGCTCAAACATCATAGCAGCTCTTTATAATGGTCTTTTAAATGTGTTTTGTGGGCCAGCTATGTTAATGTGCAGTAGCTTTTTATTTTTACTGTTTTTTGCATCTCTCTCAGCAATTATGTGAATGCAGAGGATGCAGCAGCTTTGGTGATTTTTTCACTATGATCAAGGAATAGTTCATCTCTAACCAGAGCAGATCTCAGTCACCAGGAGACTGCAGTGACAAAAAGAGTACTTCATCGTCTGCCTAGCATGGGATCAGAAAGGAAAGCAGATTTTTATTGCTGTAATCTGACTGCTGAGGAGAAGCAGCCAGAAGTGAACCACCAGCTCCTACTTCCATCCATCTGCTCCCTCCTTTCCCCGGTTTTCTAATATTATTTTTCTGTTGTTCCACTTTAATTATGGCATGCAGAGGCACTTGACAGAAGCGCTTTGTTCTGACAGGCGTGGTGGGTCCTGGGATGCTGACACTCCTCTGGCTAATGGCAGAGGAGCATGACAAGAATGGGGTGACAGTCCCAGGAGGCCCTGTCCCCCCACGTAGGTGACATGCACACTTGGAAGGACAGGCCTGGTGTTTTCCCAAATGCTTTCAGCTGGAGTGGCTCATACAAACGCCTTCCACGTGCCAATGTGTGATGCCTGGTGCTTTCATGTTCCTCAAAGGCACCTGATGCTGCTGAAGCATCACAACTCAGCTGTCGTTGGGATCAGAAGGTTCAGCATCTCCTGGGCCTGCTACATCTGCTGGTTCATTTGGCAAGAAAAGCTCTGGTTCGTAGCAGTGCCTTCCACCTCCCAAGTTAAGCAGAAGAATATATTATTTGTAGTTATGTGTTGTCATCTGTACACTCGGGAAACAATTAGGGAAAAGTTTCCAAATTTTCTGTGCAAGCTGAGTCTCAGGTGTTCTGTAATAAACCGACAAAGTGTGACTTGAGAAATGGGATGTATTTGAACCTTGAAAGGCTGTTAAGGTAAAATGAAGAAATGCTTTTGCTTATTCCTAGATTCTATTCTTAATGCTTTACTTGCACAGTTTTCTGAATTTCAGATTCCTGAAGTTTCCCGAAGTAGCATTGTTAGGTGGCTTTATTGAGTCTTTTGTGGGGGATTATATATCTGAGAAAAGGAGCCAGCTGATTCTCATACATGAATAGTGCTGTGTTTCTTCAGCACCTTTTCTCCTTGATCTTCCCGTTTCATCATTTCTCTCAACAGATTACAAAGAAAAAATGAGTCTGAAGAGTCCTGGCCAGTGCTAACCAAGGAATCAGTGTGCTGTTAGAGAAGGAAGGTGGAAGCCCTGTATCTTCTGCCTTAGTCACCTCGTTTTGCTTTGGTTGAAGGGGGGCTGCAGGGCTGTGCCAGCTCCTGAGCAGCGTGGGGCAGCACACGCATATCCTGAGTGTGTGGTTCAGATGAGTTGAGCTCTGCCATTTTAAGCAATCAGTCAAACCAGCCTGCCTTCCTCATCAGTTAATGCAGTGAATGAGAATCATAATGTACCATGAAATGAGAAGCTTTTCTGGGGAGGTTTAAAAACAGAAATGTGACTGCTTAGATAAACGCTATACAGTTGCGTTCAGTTCACAGTTATATTCTATCAACTTTAATAAGTTTGAAAACCATCATAAGATTTGACTTTTGCAGCTGGGCGGTGTCTAAAATTGGGGTGTTGGTCATAGGTAAACAGAATCTGAGGACCAAAAACATATGGAAGAATAGTAGGAGACTCTACTAAGGCATTGCATGTAATGGAAACTCTTGTAAAGCTGCAGGGTTGTTTTCCCAGCATTCCTGTAAATCAACTTCTCTAACATATTTTAGGCATTAGAAATTCTGTTGTCACACAGCTCTACTTAAAAACCACATTGCAGATGGCGATTGCATGTTGTAGGATGGCTGAAATGCCTCCTCTGTGGTGCTGATGTTTCTTTAGTGTTAATGACAATATACCTTTTTCATTAGTAATTGAAATTGGCCTTCCAACAGATGCAGTGGCTTATCTAAGCCTATTATTGCAATTGTCATATGCTTACAGTATCTTATTTCCCAGAAAGTTAAGGAATTATTGATGGTTTAATTGGCATCATGTTATATAGGGAGACGCTGCAGCGAAGTTATCTGATAACTGAGATTTAATTTTTCCTGTTGAGTTTCAATTGTCAACACTCCTAGTAATAATAAAACTCTTTGCATGGAGAGGACTATAATTTAATTTACTACTGTGAATATTGATTCCTGGATAGTACTCTTTATCCTGCAGATGACCTAGATCCTTAGTTCCCTAAGGGTTTTGAATAATAACAGCAGCAAAAGGGTCTGGATTACATAAGAGACTTGATGGAGATTAGTTACTTTCTCTGCTGACATTTTAATTTTATTCATTTAATTTATTCCTCATATTCCTTGTCTTGCTTTGTAAGCTGGAAACCATTGTCAGTTGGATCAGTGTTGGAGAGCATTGAGTGTTTTAAACATCATCACTCTTCCCAATTGATCAAAGCAAATATTTATCTCCAGAAAAGACTATGTTCACCTAGGCAAGTGATTTCATTTCTCCTGAAGTGAAATAATCCTTAAAGAGGTAATTTAGTTAAGAGGACAGTCACCATGAGTTCCTGACAGAATCTCCTTACCGAGGTCATCATGGTGTTGGCTTGTGGCTTCCATAAAAGCAATGCGGAGTATTCCCACAATGTAGGGCAACCTGACAGAGTTACCCCAAAGAATCCACAAAATCCACTACTGCTAGCTCTGGTCATTGAAAGAATGAGCAAGACATCTAAAAGGGATTTGGGTTTCTTGAAGAAATATTAAAAGGCAGGCAGAAAGGAAAGAAGGTCAGTGGAGAGAGGGAGAAGGGAATGGTGTATCATCTATTGCTTTCCAAATCCCAAGTGGTGAGGGTGCACAGGGACCAAATATTCAGGCTTTTGAAGGCTCTGTAGCTATACAGGCCAGTGAGGCTTGGGGTATTGGGAGCCTAAGGAAATTACCAGGTCTCACCAAACTCTCTCTGCCCACAGGAATGTGGTAGGATTGCACCTGGAAAACCCAGAACAGAAAATCACGAAATAGCGTACTTTCAATGTAAAACACAGAGGTTACTTGAGCAAATTTTTTCATGAGCTGTTCCTTTGCCCAGTTATTTTGAGCCACTCTAAGGCGATTAGAGCGGCTCGTTACAGATGCTCAGGAGATGAGAAGGCAAGTCGTGTTCCCTTTTGAGAAAACTGTCACTGTCTCTGCATGAGCTCAGAAGGAATTGAATAAAAGTCTTTTTTGTGCTCAGAAGTATGGAGCAAGCCCTCTTTTTCCTTTCGTTGACTTGAGGGTTAATGCAGGCAGCTGGGGGATCTGAAGCCTCTTTCCTCCGTCTTGCAGCCGTCTGCCGTGAGCTCACTTGCAACAGAAAATATTCTACATGTACGGTAGAGACATTTTTTCCCCATCACCTAAGCATTTCTGTGCTCCCCACCAAAAACAATATTTACCTATTTAGTGACTGTTTTCTCCATCAAACACATTCTAGCCAAGGAGCTAAGTAACTTAATACTTTTAAGCTTAGGAAAATCAGTCACTACCCTTATCATAATGAAGGAGGTAGGCACATTTATTAGCATAGATAATTTCCTAAATGTAAGGAACACATAAAATTGCTTTTATTTAAAAAAAAAAATCTCAAATTATCATCAAGTCCCTGAAAGTTATGTTTTAATTTTGGCCAAGATGAGACAACAAATCTGACAGTACAGCTCTATATCTGTCATGGATATACAGGGAGAAAATTACTGTATGTGGGAAGTGATAAACTCTCTAAACATATCTCTGTCTAGCACCAGACTGAAATATGAGAAAGAGATGCTTTGAATAATTGGAAAATATTTTGGCTGAAAGTAAATGTTTTAAAGTTTTAATAATGGACGTTGGGGTCAGAAGGTTATGTGGTTAGATAGCTTTGTTTGTGCACCAGGAAAACCAGCATACTTGACCACAGGTTCAGTTTCCGAGAGGATAATGATTCCAAACAGACTTAGAAACAGTGTAAGCATGTAAGAAATAGTGTAATGGAATCTGAAAAGGAAATCAGGATGGAGCAGCCTGCTTTTTAGTTATAACCTTAACCATTTGGAGCAAATGCAGATTTTATTTCACTCAACACAGTTGTTGCTGTTCCTTATATATCTCCAACATTTCATATTGTACAGTATGTTCATACTGCACAATCTAAAGGCGCAGAGGAAGAAAAAACTAACATTTTTGAATACCTGCAGCTTTTCACTGGGTGTGGTTTCTTACCCAATGAAGTGTTGCATTTTGAATTGTCAAATTATTTAAATATCAGCCTTGGCAGTATTTAATGTTAGTATTGGACTCAAAATCTAGGTCAACCTCGTAAAAGATTGTGGGATAAGAGGCACAGCACTGGGCAAAAGCATTATCCATTCAGTCTGCATGTGAATATGCAGAGCTTCATATGAATTTTTATTGCATTCAAGAAAAGGGTTAAGGAAAAAGCCAGAAGGGTTTTGAGGAGAAAAAAAAATCTGCATTTGTAAGTAACAGGATTTTCTAATTTAGCCCATATGTTAATGGCAAAATGAGCCCTTAAAAATATTCTCTTCTACAATGCTTCATTAATGGCTACCAGTTAATAAGGCTACTCTGATTTCAATAGTTGCTTTAATTTAAAATGCTACCTTGATTTTCACAGGAATGGCTCTTATTCCATGAATAAATTATTACTTTGTCACTGTTTTTGTCAGCACTATTAACTATGGAATATATTCTAGCTGGTCATTTTAAGTGTCTTTCTTATCAGCATTGTGCCTGGCATTCATTATCCTCTTATCTCTCTGCCATTTCTCTCAGTAGAGAGGTAATGGATTGATTACTTTCACTGCTATATTGGTCAGGATGTACAACAAATTCTCTTCAGCTCTACAGCTCATTCATCATGGATATCCTTTAATCCCCAATCCCTGAGTTTAAACGTTTCATTCTCTTCATATATATTGGAAATTATTAGCGAAGACAAGAATCCAAGCAGTGCATCTTTTATCACTCATTTACTATAAAACATTGTCAGTGAAGATATTGGGGGTTTTCTCTCAATTATGCTGCTCAGATGAGTTTGAGTGCCACTAATTCAGTAGCATTTGCATTTAGAAAAGAAGAAAAACAAAAAATGCGTTCTTTGGGATATGATGCTCCCCATTTTGCCACACATTTGCATGGGCAGTAGCAGAATCTCTACTATACGAGTGCAAATTGTCTCTAACTCATAGACGGCATTTGGAAATAAAGGCAGTTTTCTCACTGAAAAAATTGGGTGCTGCACTTATTATACTGTATGGAATACAATACTTATTATACTGTATGGAATACTCTGCTGGAGCAAGGTAGGCGGGATGAGATCCAGTGGACCTCGAGCAATTGGGTATTAGAGACTATGGATGCTCCCCTTGGCCCTCCTAAGAAACTTGTTCCTGGCAAAACTATCATTGCAGAAGAGTCCAGAAGGCATCAACACTTTGGCTGGAAGGCAAGAAGAGAGTTCCTGCCTTAGGTATATGGAGGATACACCCAGTACAGCACAGGAAGGGCCCCTGAATGTAGTGCTGCAGAAGATGTGGCTCTGTTTCACTAACTGCCCATCCTCCAGAACGTACATTTGCTTCCCTTGTCATTGACACTGTTTCCGATACTGATTCTTATCGGTTCAGTCTGCATACAAGTCTTTGCTGTTACTCTAGCATCTCTTGTGAGCAAAGTGCTTAACCTGGGTTTTTTAAAGGCAGCAGCTTCATGCTGGAAACAGACAAACTGGGGAAACCTGACTCCAGAATAAATGGAAGAAAGAAATACTCAAAATCTTTTAAACAAGTGTTAAACAAGTTGAGTGTGCAGAAAAGCACCAATTACTAGTATGTATTTGAGGAGCAGAAACAGAAATCACTGATAGTTCCGTGGCTTAAACTCTATTTCCTTTCCTAGGTCTCTTGATAATGAGGGCTTCTTGCCATACAGTAAGCTTCAGAAGGTCCCTCCAGTGCTTTTCTCTGAAAGGCTCCCATAGGAGGTCCTGCACCTGATCGTGCATCATACAGTGGCAGAACAGACTGCATGCACCTGGAGAATAAAGCAAGCTCCACTGACCCTCTGTGCAGAGATGTAAAGAGATAGAAACCAATCTTTTTGATTTAAAATATAAGCAGTAGGGCACCTAAACATTTCCACCACTGTATCTGCCCACTGTAAACCGCTGGATGGCTGCATGATTTCCCTTAAAAAAAAAGGGAGAGAGTGATTTCTTCTGATGGCAACACATGTCTAAATGTGAGTTTTGGCAACAGAAATATATTGCATATCACGATTCTTTAAGATTGTCTAGCCTTCTTGACTAAAAAAATACAATAAAATCACTTATCGTTTTACCTGTACTCAGTCTCTTGGGAGCTAGCCCAGAAGGAAGATTGTATCCCTTCAGCTAGATGGGGAAATCTCTGTAAGCAGCCCCGTTTCTCTTTGACATCTTTTAGATGTCTTGTCAGAGTCTCTGCTTCTGACATCTCTTTTAGATGTCTTTTGTAGTTGCTTTAAGTGGAACATGGCCAAAAATTAAGTTCTCATCCTTCCTGTGTCCCTTTTATTGTTATGAACAGCACTATTATCATCCCTGTCTCAGCAGTCGGCATGTTCGAAGTTACGCTTCTGAATGTTTCACTTGCCAGAATTCGTCTGGTCAGATCAACAAGGTTTTTGTCACTGCTCTAGAAGTAATTAGGAAGGACAGGCTTCTCTGCAAGAGAGGCATGCAAGCAGATCTAGACCCGTGTTAGAATCCGTGAAGTTTACTGCTTAAAAAGGGAACACTTTTAGTAGGGCAGTGGAGCCCAACAGAGGAAGAAAAAGGAACATTTATCCCTGTGCTTTTTTAATTTGTACTGGAACTATTAGTGGGCCAGCCTTTTCTCATTTCCTATATTTTTCGGTGTGTTGCCCCTTTCTGCTTTTGCTTCCACCAGACTGAAATAAAGAGTTGTTTGTTGTCTTTAGAAATGTCATTTGCCCTGTATCAAAGTATTTGATTTCCTGCACCTTTTGCACCACTCTGCAGTTCACAGCATGGATAATGTTGTGTCTCAGCAACCCCATCATATTGTAGCATGACTCTGAAATTCTTTCAGGTACACATGAGAGAGAGAACTGCTAAAAGAGTTCAGTGTTGCATTCTTCCACAAAGAGCACTCTGTATTTGAGCTGATCATTTATTTAACATTTGACAGCCTCAAAGAGGAAGGGTGGGTTATCTGTGTTCTTATATGCATTCTGAAAGGGGCAGGTTCAGACTGTATTGTAGCCAGAGAGTCTACACAACCACTGCATTCAGCTGAGTTCTGCTAATACTTAAAAAGAAACAAACAAAAAAACAAACAAAAACTTTACAAAATAAAGTAAAATCAACCTACAGAAGTCCTAATTTCATTGAATAATAGAATCACAGATTGGCTTCTGATGGAAGAGATGTTAAAGATCACCTAGTTCCAACCCCCTGCTGTGGGCTGGCTGACACCCACTAGATCAGGCTGCCCAGGACCCATCCAACCTGGCCTTGAATGCCTTCAGCCATCAGGCATAGCTTCAGTCTGCTCTGCCTCTGACAGTAGCTTTCAGGCTCTAGGATTTAGCCAGGAATCTATTCATTGCCATCCTTAGTGCCAAGTTGGGCTCCTGTGGACCAAGAATTTAATGCTGGCTGGGACTTGTTCCTAAGAGCTGGAGGGTTGCTGTGCAGCGAGCTGCCACCTCTCCAGGAAGACACCCAGGGATTCTGGAGGGCAGTGCTGATGCACATGCCTTCTGCGTTACCCTACAGCTTGCATCCACCCGAGTCCTTGGGTGACTGGAATCTTGTCCTTGGTGATTGCCGCAGCATGTGTGCTTTTGTGCTGAATTCAAGTATCCTATTTCCACTATCTCCACTGGGATCACTGACAGCTCTGCTCTCTTCCTCTGATTTCACCTCTGGAGGGGCACCCATCAGTGTGGTATTTCCAGCTGACTAGTGTAAAATAGGGTTGTTTTCTGCTTTTTGAGAGTGAGGAGCTTATAAATTGCCACCTCTTTTAAACTGCTAGCTCTGGCATGGATTACTTCTGTGACCTTACTTCATTCTCATAGATCTTTGTCAAAAATATATTCAAATGCTTGTGTCAAGTTCATCATCGCAAGCCCTTAATACTGTTCTTAATAGTACTGTGTGACATCAAGATAATGACTGAGAGGCTAAATATCAGCTTGCTGTATTTTCCTTCTGTGCAACTGCTCTGCACTGGTTTGACAGGTTGGGTCATTTTACATATTTTTGCTTTTGAGTGTTTTGTGAGTAATAAGAGATTAAATACCTAAATCAAAAATGAATATAGCAAAATTTTAGATGCTGAATAGCTGAAAAAAAAATGTGAGCCAAATGTCATTGAAGGTGCACTATTTTCAAGCAAATAGGTTGAAATATGAAAGATTTCTTTATCAGCATTTATTTTAAAATATAGTACTTATTTCTGATTGTCTTGATTTCTATTAGAAATGCTAATTCAGATAAATTCAAGCTGAGAAACCATTTTTGAAAACTTGCAATTTAAAAGAGATCTGCAGCCATCACTGAATAGAATATGGGAGAATAAATGAGATCCTTTGTAAAGCACATGGAAAATGAAAAGCTGAACATAGCACTGCCAAGTATTAGCCCTATTCTTTAAAAACATGCAATGCAATATTTATTAACTAAGTTTTGATCAAATGCTTTCTAAGTGTGTTGGTTTTTTTTTTTCCTATTTTTTATAAACTGATTTCATTGCAGGGTCATTTTACTATTAGGGTTTATCTTGCTTGGAAAATGGTCTTGTATGTTTTCTTTTTTTTTTCATCTCCACATTGGACTGATATTTCCTCTGAAACACCATCACTTAGCTGAGGAGATTAGCTTCAGCATTTTGGGTTTGGCTTCCTAGAGCTATTGAGGATACCTCTCCTCCAGGTGGCACAACAACAAGTGCTGGGACATGAAGTTGGAGGACGCTATTATCAAACTGGGAAAAAAAAAAAATCTGACCTTCTGCTTTATAATACAATATCAGAAAGATGCAAAAGATCTGCCTGGAGACTGGCATTTCACTGTCGTGCTCATACAGGTATTCCAGGGCTAGATGTGGAATCCCGTTATTTAAACATTGTCAAAACTCCGTTTTAATTAACTCTAATTCAGTGTAGTTCCCCCATCCTTGCATACTATCTCTGTCTTTCTTTCACTCCATCTCTGTCTTTTCCTTCTGCTGGCCTTGAAAGCCTTCGGAGTGCCTGTCAGGGTTACAGTGTGATTTCGAATGCCTTCCTGCCTGCTGCAGGGTGGAAGAAAAATGACGTCCTGGCAGAGCAGCACCAAAGCCTCTTGTTGTCAGCAGGGAGATTAAGGGCAGAGCTGGAATGCTAAGTCCCAGGCTGGCCTGGGCTCTTCGCGCTTAAAATGATATAAGCGTGGTTCCTAAAGAAAACAGAGCTGCGTTGCTAGTTGATAAAATCCGCAGGGGACGTGGCTGGACTTCCCAGAGGCAGAGTGAAGATGTCGTTTGTCAGCTTCACGAGCGTTACGTCACATGAGGCCCCAGAGTTTGCCTCGTGCCTGTCCTCATTGGTGTGCCAGCAGGGTGCAGCTCCAACGGCCACGCATCGAGGACCACAGCGTGAAGGGGACGTGCAGCAGCTCCTAAGAGAAGAGAGGGCTCCGGGAAGGCCTCATTAGAGCCTTTTAGTATTTAAAGGGAGCTTATAAACAAGATGGAGAACAACTTTTTACACGGTCTGATAGTGATAGGACAAGAGGGAATGGTTTAAAACTAAAAGAGGGGAGATTTAGATAAGGTGTTAGGGGGAAATTATTTACTCCGAGGGTGGTGAGGCCCTGGCACAGGCTGCCAAGAGAAGCTGTGGATGCCCCATCCCTAGGAGTGTTCAAGGCCAGGCTGGATGGGCCCTGGGCAGCCTGATCTGGTGGGTGGCAGCCAGCCCACGGCAGGAGTTGGAACTGGATGGGCATTCAGATCACTTCAACCCAGGCCATTCTAGGATTCTGTGATTCTAAGGACAGTAGCCAGCAGCAAGTGGCAGGCCATGGTAAATCCACCATCAACAAGGTGGCACAGATGCATGAAGAAATCAAAGTCTTAAGTCCCCCTTCATTCAGTGCCTATTCAAATTATTATTTTTTTTGCAATAGTAGTTCAGATTACAGACAAGTTTTCCTGAATACTTGTAAATTACTTCCTGTGCATATCCAGCTCTGTTTCTCCTCTCTTTGATATGATGCCATGCTCCCTCACTCTCTATGGATATGCAAACTATTAATCTGTTTCTTCAATGTGATTTTGGATAGCAAATATTCCCAGGCTCTGAATGGCAATGCCATGTTGCACTGGACTAGGCCAGCTATTTACATAGATACTATTCCAAGACAGTCATCCAGCCTGCGGGTTGTAACAGTTTTCCATCTCAGTTATGCCCAAAAGAACAGCCTGGCTGTCAAAAGCAGACCCTAAACTTCCTTCTCTTTGTCTGAATTCCTCTTTTCCTCTTTACATTCAGATTGCATGCTTTTCCTCCTGGCTTTTAGAGCTTTTACAGGTTCAGAAGCCTCTTCATTGCTCCCAGTGACTTCCCAAATAGTGAAAAAACTCACATGCTGATTTTCCCCAGACCGGGAGACCTCTTTTTGTCCTAATCAGCTGCCAGCATATGCACAATGACCTTCATGCTGGTGCTCCCCATCCGCCGGGAGCAGAGCGGGCAGCCCGCAGCAATCTCTGCCTTCCAGCGGGCGAGAAGCAGCGCAGCTGGATCAAAGGAGCCTAAAGCTGCAGACGGCTAATCAAAGCTAATCATCTAGCTTTCCTTTGTGCTTAATAGGGAGAGATGGACAATCCTGGGGGAAACCCAGCTGTGCCGAAACAGATGTCTAAAGAAGGGAGAAGATTCCCTCTCCGGAGGTGCTGTCTGGCTGCCGATGGAGCCTGGATAACTAAGTTAAGCCAAACATGGCTTTTACACAGCTGAATGTAGATTTGATTAATTCCAGCCAAAAATATGTATCCTGTGTAAAAGTACGCAAGTGTGTTTATCACGATTTAATTTTAATAAGAGATGTTTTGAGGAGTGCTGTCTTGTCCTGTACCAAAGGGACCAGTAAGAAGAAAAACAGTTGCAACCTCAGCCGTCTGCTGCAGTGCTAGAGGTGGACAGAAACAACTGTCAGAGCTGACACATCAAAGATCTTGCTAGGATTTCCCAACCTTGAGATAAATCACCTTGCTCAGATGTTTTTCTTAAATATTTTGCAGATTTTCCAAGAATGCCCTGCTTCTCATTTAAAAAAAAAAAAAAAAAAAAAAAAGGAAAAGAATAAAGATTTTAATAAAGATGGTTCAGCTATTTTTCAGTCACTCAAGGAGAGCTGTGATTCTTTTTATTGAAAATGTCGATCTGCATGTGATACCATTAATACACGGAAATAAGAAAGAGTTAACAATGTATATTGCCAGTGCACATATATATGAAGTTGTAAATCAGAAAATAGGTGTGCAGAATAAATACTTAATCTTGAAATTGGTAAAATAACAAGAGTTGAGTTACTTTCCAGTGCAGTAGAAATGAACAGGCATGTACTCTACATTGTTCTCCTTTGCTGTTTTTTTAAGGCATGAAAAGCAATTGGAAGTGTATTCTTGCTTCAATGCCATTTAGATTCCTCCCACAATAATGTCAGCGCCTGTTCTCATGTGTGTCTACATAACAACATGTTTCTAAAAAAGAAACTTGCTTCATTCCCGGTTAAAAAAAAAGTCTTGTTGTGTTATCACTATTCATGCAAACTCTACATTTTCTATAGCTCTGTGAGAAAAATGCATTTAAAATTTATTGTTGGATTTTACACCAACTCATCCTGGCCAATGGCTTGGGAGGTGCTTTGCTTTGAATGCCAGAAGTGTGATTTAGAGTAGGATGAGTCATAGGAGACTTATGCTGATGGTAGCATGGTGTACCGTGCCAGGAGGGATTTGTTGTCCCAGGCCCAAGTACAGGCTGGTTATGGGAGTGGGCCTTTGGGACAGCTGGAAAGGACCATCTACAAGCTTAAACACAAGCCTAAGGGAGTGCTTGTGCCCTGGGTCCTTTCAAAGCCCTTAGTGGGTCCTTTCAAAGCACTTTTTGAGTCCTTTCAAAGCCCATCACCCTGCACTCCCCTTCATGGTGGGGAGGTACCTGAGCAGGGAGGGGATGGAGGCACAAGCTTTGGGGCTGAATACATCACGAGCACCACATCATTCAGAATAGGAGCCACATCCAACTAGGAGGAGGTTTAGGGGACAGTTTGCTTTGCAAATTCCATGCTTTGATTAATCTACTCAAATATTAACATGCCTGGTGAGGTAGACCAAAATATCCTCTGGAAATATAAATATTCATATACTAACATCTGCCACAGCTGCATAGTTATAATTCTCTTTTCATGGGAGGAAGAAAGTCTCTTTGAGGAAGGTCCAATGTACCAGAGGGTTTCTCTCATCATACCTGTCACTTTGGAAGTTGTATAACTTTTTTTACTTCTTTATAATTCCATTATTTTGGAGTTAGACTGGTGTGTGAGGGTTTAGCTACAATATAGCAGTGAGGTACTATGTGTTTTTCATGATATAAAACAACCCCTTTGATCATTTGCAGGCTGGTTTCTGCAACAAGTTTTTTGGTATGCTCTTGACCTCCACTTTTGGCCCTTGAGGACATGACTTCCATTTTCTATGGCTTGGCACAGTCCTTTGAAACTCCGGGTCCTTGGTCTCTTGTTTGTTTGTTTGTTTGTTTTTTCCTGCTTTACAATCTTACTTATTCATAGCTATCCAGCTGCAGGATGTCTTTTCTCTAGGTTCACTCCTAGCTTCCCTCCTCTGAATTTTGCCTATAAGTCTACTTGGCTTATTTCTTCCAGGGGAAAAAAAAAAAAACATAACCAACAGAATTGTTTCTCAGCGGGTTCTATACAGATCTGCACCAGCTAGGTTATCATGTATTTTTTAATACATTTCTTTCTCCAATATTCAAAATACTGTAAATTGTTGTGGCTTTCTGTTTTTCGGTTAGGACAGACATTGCTTTGATGCACCACCAATGTCTGAGTGTACGTCAGCCTTATTCTCTTTTTACTTTCAAAAAGAACGTGCAAAGGTTTGGTCTTTGGGTAGAGTAAATTCAAGCCATTTCTTGAATATCTTTTTCCCTGCTAGAAGCTCTACTCACTACTCCACAGGCTTTTTGTTGTTGTTTGTTTTGTTTTGTTTTGTTTTGTTTTTCTCATTGATCTTTTGGATACTTACAACCATGAAAGAATTGGATTTAGCTACTTTTGGGTCCATGAACTTCAGGGGAAAAAAACATAGGAATAGTTAGACTTCAGAGTTCCAGTTCTGAACTCTGACTCTTCTTTTGGTTAAAGCATTACCAAAGATTAGTGATAAAACAGTGTACAATTTGAGTGATTAAGACAAGGATCGTACTGTCCCTTACAAAAGGGGGTGCAGTATTTTTATGTGGAGTTGTCGTTGCAGACTATTCCTTGCAGAACAAGGAGAGATTTAGAGCTCCAGTCAGGTGCCGAAAGGCCGTTTCACAGAGTGGGTACTTGCCTTCCGGCTTTATCTTTTTAACCTTTGACATTACTTAGATTGGTCAAATGCAGGTTGACATTATTTCAGGGGAAATCATTGTTTTTCGTTATGACAAATTACAGGTAGGTTAAATTATCAAGAGCTCTTAAGTGCCAGGCTCAAAAGTTACTGTGGCATTTTGCAGAATTTCATCTAAATCTTCTGTTTTTTCATTTGTTGGCTTTCTTGCAGATAAAGACCCCAGAGCTGCTGCTTCATCTTCAGTTTTATTTTGCACTTTGAGCATTATGTACTAAAAAAAAAAATAAAGTTGCAGCCTACTGAAATTACACTTCAGTCTAGCAATTTAATGTCTTTAAGAATGCACCAAATTATCTTAATCACATTCTGTAATGATATATTACTACTTTTAAAAATTACTGCTAGGAGAAAATCACAAGAGTACAAGAGGGACTTGAAGAATAAAGATGTAACACTTAAGGGTAAAAAAAGGAAAACTTAACAAAACCCAAGACATACGTTACGCTGACTAGAAAATTAACATTAAAAAGTGTAAGGAAATGAAGAAACAGCGCTCCTTTGATAGTATTGGAAGCATGTACCTGTAGAATTATATTTTTTTTTACAATATTGTAGTGGGGTACTATAAAAATAACAGAAATAATATTTCTCATGAAGTGGTGTGTTTGTTAGAGCTGGTAAATACTTACTGTCACCCAAAAGGGCTTTGCATCAGTTTAACTCTGCCAGTTACTGCACAGACATAACAGAGTTAAAGCAACTTCCGATTATTGATAACTAGCTACTGCCTGATGTAGTACGATGGCGTCTTCCTGAACATAAATTGTCATTGAAACTATTTTTGGAAGTAAGACACCATTTCAAATTTTTTTCCAAATAATACCAATTTCATAAGTCATTAAGCCATCATTAATAAGGAACATAATTTCTGAATTTGTTGGGATAACTGTTTTTGGTTTTCCTCAAAATGTATTTTGTATTTGTTTTCCAGTATAATAAAATTTTAGTAGCAAGGAGATATGATAGTTCATTACAACATAAAATGGTCAAATACTGTTTTCATTTTAGAATGTCAGGCTTTTAATTACATTGTTCATACTTAGCATCAGAGTAACATCTTATTTTCTAGGTCAATGTTTCATATTTGTGTTAGGATTAAAACAGTTTGACATTTTGAATACAAATATACTAATTCATTTTATTAATTAAAAATAACGACCTAGAAAAATGCTTGCAAACTAACCTAAGGACATCAATGTAGTGAGACATGACAATTGTGCCTTACTGTGGCTATTAATGACATTTCAGTAAGTAACGTAAAAATGTACAGATGAAGAAAAAAGAAAAAAAGAACA
>VXAV01010937.1:43979-63278 GCA_013399715.1 Alectura lathami | reverse complement strand
CCATTCTTTCCACTTCCTCTGAATGTATTTCCAAAGTGAGACTCAGATCCATTTGTTACACATCTGACTCGTACAGTGTAATTATTTCTGATCAGTAGAGGCCTATTTTGGCTGAAGAAAGTGTTCCACTACTGAGACATCTAAGATTTAAACTGATCTACTACTAGTGATTCAGCCCACAACTAAAAACTATCGCTGTCGATGTTTTCAAGCGACTCCATCATGACAAAAGTTTGTCTTCCAAGCTACAATAAGCCATCAGCATTCTGGTGAAAGATGCTGAGACATTGTGCTAATAAAGCATTTTGGTTAGCTTGATCCCTTCACCCTGAAATCTTTATGACGTGCTTTTGTGTGGCTTTTATGGGCAAAGGGACCGATATTTTTTATTATTCAGGGATTTTTTAAATAATTTAAAACAAATGAATGAATTTCTCTAGGAAATATTGGAAATAAGACATTTTTCTGGTCAAAATATAGCTCAGTCTGCATATTAGACAAAGAGCAGCTTTTTGCTACAAACACCTAGCTTAGGGTAGGCGCAATATATACATTTTCTAAACATCAGGTCTCCGCCTTCGCATTCCCCCCCCCCTCTGTTTCTAGCTGATTGATTCTAAACAGTGCATGATAATCTTTTTTTTCCATTACATTGATTTTTCAATTTGTATGCTTCATATACTTGCATAGGAATAAATTGGTACTCTCGTATTATTAGTAAGTTAGAGTAGCAAGTAGGGAGAAAAAAAACACGAGGATAACTTTCATTTTTCTCTCAATCATCAGCAAATTAATGCAGCTGCTGATTTTGCCTTGCAGTATTTTCCTGAGCAGACTGAGCCTGGACTGTGCTAAAAAATGGGATTAAAGAACATTTTGCTTGCTTCAAATCCTGTATTTAAATTTTGCCAACTAACACAATAGTGACTGTATTTTATTTCAGGATGGCATATTGGCTGGTATCTCCTTTCACTGTATTATGTCCTTTTGCACAAAGCTGGTTTCTATAATTACGGATATATATTACATTTCTATGATATAACTGTGCTGACTGCCTTATCAATTATTCATAAAAAATATGTTGGCCTAGGAAGCATGTCTTTTCCCCTCTGTAAATCTAATGATTGCTAGCTGTAGCTATGCCAGATCTCTGCTGTCCCTTCTCATTATCTGCTGCTCATTATCATTTAATAGTTAAGGCTAGAGTACATGCTTTTAGGGTGATAAGGTGTAGAGTCTGGAGGGAAAGAAGATCTTAGAATCAACTTATAGAAATCCAATAACTCTCACTGGCCAAAGACTGTCAGCTGGATTTTGCTACAAAGACGTCTGCTTGTGTGCATAAGTCACCAGGCACACTGAGGAATGTTGCTACTTTATTATTACGTTACCAAATGGAGATATACTTTAGATTGAACACTGTTTTGGTATGCACTCATTTAAAATTTAAATAAACTCTCTGAAAAGAGACTATGAAAGCAAAACCCTAGATTTCATTTATTATCTTTCAGTTTATTTATTATCTTTCAGCATTTATTATCTTTCAGTTGTTCACATAAAGATCACGTGATGCAAGAAAAATATAGGATGAGGCCTAGCCCATTTGCCAGGCTCACTGTTTTCTGCCTTCTTTCACATCATCAGCAGCAATAAATATCCTAGAGGTCAATTTGTATCCACAGTCAGGTCTCTCCATCCCAGTCATCTTCCATATATAGCGTCAGTTGTACACATGTAACCTTGATGAAGGCTAATGGAGTTGCACAGGTGTATCCAAGGCAAAAATACCTTTATTAGTGATGATAGTGCTTGAATAGGGAAAAATTCAGGGTGATGTCTAATTCAGTTTGCAGAAATGCCAGGTGAGAAAAATAAATATTCACCTGTAAACTGAGCAAATGTGTCTTTGGAAGACTTAAGGATACAGAGAGGAATTTCTGAAGACTTGATTTTTAGAGTATACTTACAGTGTAAAGCCTAGTCCTTTCAGAAACCCCATAAAGTCAATGAAAGTCAAGGACTTAAATTGCAAGAGACAATCAGTACCTTTTAGGATCATGCACTTAATAATCTAAAATCGTTATAGTTCACGGAGTCAGTACGTTTATAAATGCAGCATGTCTAGAATCCTCTCCTGATATTTGTTAGCAGCTCCCTTGAGATGGTACTTAAAGCTTAATGTGATTTATATTGCACTCTGTATTATTATAGAATTCAAAACAAGAAATGGCATTTTTTTTTTCTTGAAGATCTCTTTATGTTATAGAGATCTCTTTATGTTAAGTATAATATAAAAGGCATTTCAATCAGTGCATGCTAAAGTTAAACTCTGATGCCATTCCAACTGCAGGCACCAACGGGTTAGCAGAAACTTCCATGGAAAGACGATCTGTTCATGAAGATGCTATGTGCATCCATATAATGATGCAGAAAAAAAAAGCTTTATACCTCTTTCAGAGTAGTTACTTCATCTGTTTTTTGCCATGGGCTAGTTACTGTTAACCTCGTGTTCTGCCATTGATTCTGCTGTGTGTTGTACTTGGTATCTGACAGTAGAATAGTAAGTGGTATCTCAAAAAAATAAAAATGAAGTGTTCATAGCTAAAAAGATCAATTATCCCCTCCTCCAAAAAAAAAAAAATAGACAAAAAGCATAATAGAACTAGAGGTACATGCCCAATAGCAAGGCTATTTGACAAGAATGAGTCACAGTATTAGTAGGGAAAAAATATGTTGGTTTTAGTGCACTGTGGGGAACTAGATGTGATTGGCCAAAACAATTCTAAAATTATTAATTATTTATGAAATAAATTTGGCAATGAGAATACACTTTGAAACCCCTTACTTTCTTGTATTCTGGTTCTAAGACAGAAAAGTTGTTGTCCCATGTGTTTTATCTTCAAATATATAAGCACAGCCCTTTTGGGGCTGAGCTCATCCAGCCCTGAGCCTAAGCTCAGCACAGTGCCAAGCACTGTGCGGTTGGAAATGTGTTAACCAGTCCCTGCTAGGAGCTGCACAGCACTCCACCCTAAGCCAGAACTCAGAGTTCTTCTCCCTGCCAGCAGCAGCTGATAATGTAAAGCACTCTCAGTCCTTTCAAGTGCAAAGTCATCTGGAAAGAACTAGGTATTAGGAACAGCAGGTGTGAAACGTTCCTGATGTCTGCTGCACTTTGCTGCACCCATGAAAGGAAAAAAGAGAGCTGCAGGGGACAGATGGGGACATGTGAACATAGCCTCAGGGTCTGTGGGGATATTACAACATCAGGAACAGTTCTATACAGTATTAAACACATTTGGGAAGTGCTGGGTTACCCTAAGTTCTCTTTGTAAAATCCTCTTTAAAGTGTAAGCTTTTTCTGATGAATATTTGTGCCTACTTCATGATAGCCATGGAGCATATAGAAAAGTTGATGTACTTCATCTGTGCATAGGATAATCAAGTGGTTAATCCGCTTCTCAGACTCAAAACCATATAAGATTACTGCAGTATGGAACTTCAGGAGAAAGTGGATCATAAATAGTAGCTGGAATGGGGATCTGTCCCCTAAATACCATCTCATCTGTTTTGAGTGCACCACCTACCACAGTTGTTTCCAATCTGCCTGAGCTGGGCCTCTAACTGACACACACCTGTGGTTTAGGTACTTAAGAACTCAGCCTTCCTAAATCAAAGCTCTAATTTCTGGTGCAGGCAGTGAAGAAATGCACCCTGAAGGCTTCTAGAAGAAGCATTATCTCCTGATTCAAGTACTTCTATGCAGGTGGGTAGGAGGTCCCTCAGGAGCAATTAGAGGTGGTTGTTTCTTGCTGTTAGTCCACCAGTGTTTGGGTCCAGGGTTTGCTCTGTACTCTGTATCTCACTTCCTGCTATAGCCTGCAGAGAGGGAGACAGAACCCTCCAGCAGGCAAGTCATTTCGCCATAAAGTAGGTGCCTTAGGTAGAAGAAGGAGGAGACCAGCCCTTGTTACTGTTAATAAAGAGAGAGCCACAGTGATTTGATTAGGCTACAAGCATATGATGGGTGTTACATTGCTTACTTAAGGGGTCCAGCCTGATGTCATTGTGGCCTCCTCTGCAGTCACAAGAGAAGGCAGGGATGCCTGGAAGGCTGTCATCCCACCTTGTCGTATAGTATGGATCACCTTCTGGAAGTGTTCATTTTTTGTTGCCCAGAGAGAAAGGCTAGTCATCCAGCATTGGTTAGACACCTGAACTGTAGTTGGCTAAAGTATGTGAATGATTCCTTCCAGAAGCTAGTGATTGTCTGGGTGCCACATAGATATGCTTAAATTTGTGCACAGAAAAATCAGAGGTCCGTCAGGATCCATGTCTAACATGCCCCTCTTGTATATTTTCTTACTTAAGTCAATGTTGTAGCTACAGCCCCTTGGTCTGGAGGAAGAGAGAAATGAGTTTCGTGTCTTCGTATCTGCCCTAGAAGAAATAGGTGGAAGATGTGTGTGTCCTGTGAGGAAGGAAGGAATGGAAAATCCCATGAGGAGACATCATTTTTTCCAGCTGTGTTTGGGATAGATACATGTACAGCTGCTGGATAAATGGAATGTCTGATATTTCTGTAACCAGGAGAGCTAGACCGGAACACTTCAATTTGCTGTTTTCTTCTTCTTAATCCAAGCCAAAACACAGGAATCTCTACCAAATATGACATTAATAATAGGAAGTACTTGACATAAAAGCCTCTTGGCCAAAGGGCTGGCTTTGTAAGTGGACTTCAGTTTTAATTCTCTGTGGTCAGTTATTAAAGATACACAGATCCTGCCCTGTAAGCTTTATCTTTTCAAGATCTCCTTTTAATGATGCTTTCTAATCTTGAAGTCATACTGGCTGCCTAATTCTAGTAGCACAGAGCAGTAAGTCACATACACAAAGAGCTTCAGTTATGAAGCAAACATTTTTGATGCAGTGTGATCTGGCAGTGCTATGTTCATCCTTTACCTAAGGAGCAGAGCCAGTGAGTTCATGGCCAAATTGCTTTTCCACAATACCTTGCCTCTTTCTGCAAGTACTTCTTTTTTTTTTTTTTTTCTCTAAAATAGGGCTGTATATACACTTTTAGGGCTTGGAGGCATAGCAGAAAGGTGGGAGACATAAAGCATTTAGGGTGAAAGGACCAAATTCCTTTTGCTTCACACCTACACTGGAGACAGAGTTGTCATTCTGCATTTTACACCATTGTGAAGAAAGGCAGCATTTGGATGCAAGACAGAGAAACCTGCCGCTATCCAACTGAAACAGTCTGACAAAACAGCAAAAGCATTTAGGTGTCTGGAAAACAGACTGTCTGGTTTGTGTTTACGTTGTAAAAAGCCCAAAATGAGAAATAGCAGATGAAAGAAAAATCTACTCTTAGTGACCCCTCTGTGTTTTGCTGCTTATTAAGAGCCTTGCTTTTAGCTCCAGGAGAGGAGAAGGCAGCATTTCTACATCTGCATGCTTCAGCTCCGCTGCAGAATAGAATGAATGTGGAAACAAGTTATAACATTCCATGGAAATGGAGAAATAGGGAGTTAAAAATACGATGTTTGTGTCAGATGCCAGGAGAGGTATATCGTACGTAGACAGAGCGCCAGTGGTTTCTGTTAAATCATTTAAAGCAGTCTATGGGAATAGGAGGTTGCATGGGAGTATGAAATATTCTTCACCCTTTTACTGCCAGGGTGCTGGTGTAAATTATGCTATGGGTGACGTTTTCTCTTCAGTGAGGATCTGATAATTACTGTGTAATCCTGGCAGGGGAAAGAGCCTTCTGCTCTCTGTGCCCCCCTTCCTGTGAGTGCGCTTCGCTGCCGAGAGCCGCTCTCACACCCGCGTGTCAGAGCTGCCTGCTGGGTTTCAAATTTTGCAGCTGCCAGGCCTTGGAGAACATGTTTTCATCAAGTAAAAATGCATGGGCTTCTACGTAAAGGAGCTGAAGCTTACAAATATTCAGCAGTGCTAAGGAATTGCAGCCTGGCTATTTCCTGCCTGAGGATTGTGGCTGTGGGTTAGGAGAGTGAGTAGCTTGGGCTGTGCGAGGAGGAACAGTTCGATGTGCCCTCCTCAGAAAAGAACGCTGGCAAGGAGGACAGGAGGGCTCTTTTTCAAGCCTGGAGGTACTGTACAGAAATGAAGTTTCTGCCTCGTAATGGCTGCAGCTTGCCGAGGCTCTGTGCAGAATCACTTAACCTCCTGCTCCTCTGCCTCACTGACAGCATCTCTATTTACTGTAGTTTGGGCTCTTCACTCACATAATTTCCAGACACAACTACAAATCCTGAGAATCTTATCCAAGGAATGACAGACTAATCACCTCTCTTGCTCTGGCTAGACCCGTCTGCAAGCCATGCAGCTGTCATGCAACTGCTGGTAAGATGCTGGTGTGTGTGACCTACCTATATTTACCTACATCTCACAGTCCTGTCTAGGCTTGACTGTGTTGAAATTTAGGGGTGAAAGGGAGCAGTTATCTAACAAGATCCAGTTAAAGCTAAATAGATCAAAGACAAGGAGAAAAACTTCCATGGCATAGAAACTGGAGCTGTGTTCTTAAAAGCTGTCATTTTGGGCCACTTCCAAAAGCAAGTCTTGCCTTAAAACACGAGTAATCAAATCTCAGACTCTGGCATGCTAGCAGGTAGCTCCAGGGATCAGCAGTTCATTTCCTTTTATTTAAATCATCAAGGATTAGCCACTGCTGGATTGGGATAATGATTTTGAATTAATATGATCAAGTTATGAGCATATCAGATTACAATTCAGTCTTTTTGCTTGTGCAGCACTGAGCTTTGGTGACTTCAGTGCTCTGAGCAGCTCTGTGGGTTGGTGTGGGCAGGGACTGAGGAGCAACCTGCTCTTTCGTATACCCAGTGGCCCTAGGCAATGTGGTAAATCATCTTTTATCGACATCCCAAGCGCAGGCTGCCTCTACATGTACTGTAGAAAAGTGCCAGCAACAGCCTGTAGCTGAGTGACAAAGAACCAGTGCCTGACAAAATGAGTTCTAATTACTGAAATGCAGATTGGGATCTTTGGGCACTACCATAATCACTGTAGTAGTAATAAATAATAATTGTGATCATCATTATTTTATTATTGTTTTCCCTCTAGACATTGCAATGATGAGAAAGCCTTGGATAGACTTACCTAGATAATTACTTGTATAAATTTCACCACATTCCTAAGAAACAGATTTATTAGCTGCATAATGCCAGCTCTCTGCTAAGCTGTTTTTTGATGATGTAATAAATACCATTAAAACAAATCAGATTTGAGTTGGTTAAGGGTGCAAGCTTTAAGTTTGATGAGAATAATTTTTTATTCTGTCATTTAGTTTTAAATCTTCCTTCCCATACAATCCACCTAAACCTGTTTGCATCTTTTACTTACCTTTAACAAGTAGTAGTTCTCATCTTGGGCTGTTTTGCCACATATTTGCTGAAATAGGCAGCCAGAAATACTTACAAGTAGGTTAGAGCCTGTGCTGTTAATAATTTGGCCCATTTTTTTCCCCTCTCCACCTTGTGAGAGACAGTTTATTCTCAGTCCCTAGCAGAAGTCTAGGTCATGAAAGGCTGTTCTTCCAAGGGCATTTGCTATTCACTTGTTCATTCGCTTGCAAGTCGTTTAACCCAGCATCTTGAAACTCGCTGTTTTCTTTCTTAAATCTCAGCAGGGAGGCAGATTTGTGCCTCAGACTGTGATCCCGACACTATAGCCTGCCACTGATCCTGCTCCTTTAGAATCAGTCTTTACCCAGCAATTAGACTGTGGTCCTCTTTGAATAGCATTAAGGGTATAGATGGGACTTGGCTCTTTTGTTAGTTTTGTTTTATTTTGGCCGTGTTGTTTATGAACAAAAGCATTTGCTGATAATCCCATTGCTCCACTTGGTTTGTAATGATCATTTCTGGGATGGTGAATTAGCAGGAAGGCTGGTGCGTGCCTGAGCTCACAGCCATTGATTTTCCTGATTTTCGTCTGGTAGAGCAGGTGCAAACAGACAGCATTTGACCCTAATAAGTTAAAATGGTCTTGCCAAATTTTGTTTGCCTGGATCAAGTAACATTTTTTGTATCAACATCATGGTAAAAAGTGAGCAAATGGATTTGTTGGTCAGGTAAATTTTCATGACAAATTTGCAAGTCTCTGTTTAAGCAATGTAATTTGTTTAATCTTGTGATTTTTACTAGTTCTTTATCGTAATCATACAATAGCACCATTACAGAATATGTTTTCTTCTCTTAAGAGACAGATGGATAGTGGCTGAGGCTCAAAGATAATGTTTCTCTGGAAGATGGTATAACGAAGGCAGAGATTTGCAAGTTAATACATTTTGAGCTGATAAAAGAATTCCAGAGGAGAAGCAATGCTAGGGTGTAATTTATTTTTAAAAAATCCTGTTTAATAGAACATTCAGTGCCTTATGATATACATATTGCAATGATGTTGCTCTATAAATGTCCCTTCCTGTCATCATTTACATGATGGATTACCTTGCAGCTGCATAAACTTGAACAACTCAGTAAATAACCTGTTAGCACGATGTGCACATGCATCTTGGGGTGTGTGTTGTGGAAATGCATGTGGGTCTGCTTGTGCAAATCTGCTTTTATATCTCTTGAGCCTGTAATTAGGGTAAATCAAGCTCCTCAGTATGAAATGCTGTTTTCCTTGTAGTGTCCCATGTCTGTTCTGTTCATAGCTGAAGGCTGGCTAGAATATAACTAAGTTTCTTCGTTGTTTCCCCCAAGAAAAATTGATGTGTGAATTTTGAACTGTTTAAAATAACTCTGACGATGAAGAGTCAAGTAGTGGACAGTTAAGATGCAAAAACACTTCACTCTCTTTGCCTGGAATTTCAATGCTTTAAGGGTTATATTCCACAGTAAACAAGATATTCAGTCTAAATTGTATAGAGTTGAACAGGAGTTTTTAATGAGGACATAGCTAACAGCCTCTTAAGCCTCATGAGAAGCTGCCTGTCCCAGTCTGGAGTCCCTTTTTGGTAATCAAAATAATTTGACCGAGATAAAAAGAAGCAGCTTCCCTTCATTTAAGTGTTTCATCTTACATAAAAATCTTGGATTTCCTGTTTTCTGTAGACCAAAACAGTGTCCAGGGAACAAAACAATTTAATTTGATTTTTTTTCCCCCATCTATCTTGATAGCAAATATTTTGCTCAAGTGGAGTGGGAACACAATTAATGTATGGTAAACATTTATGTTCCTAATTATGAAAGCAAGCCAAGAAGATCAGGGTGTCAAGCTAACGGGGCAGATCCTGGGAGCATGGCAAGGTGATGGGGCCAACAGCCAGCTGCCAGGCTGGGACATTGCTTTGGTCCATGCAGGGAGAGACCAGCACCAAAATATCTGCCTGATGTGCCTTTGTCCAGGATGGAGCTGGAGCTCCTGCCCAAGTGCTGGCAGTCATGTAAAGCCCTATTAGCTCAAACTTGTACTTCAGTGGAGGATATTGAGATGCCTGAGTTGTATGAGATCCTAAGCAATAGAACTGGGGGTTGGAACTCATGGATCTTTAAGGTCTCTTCCAACCCAAGCGATTCTGTAATGATGATGATAGTCAGAGATGCTAGTTTTTCTTCAGTTGGAATTCCAGAGTTAGCTTGATTTCCCTTTACTTATAAACAAATTCTGAGGACTGTTTGCTAAAGTGTAATGCAAACAAAACTGTGGCTGTATTACGGAGCTAGCTCTTTACCACTGTTTCCTGTAGGAAGCAGCAGGTAATGGCAGCAGGCTCTCTGCAAGCTGATGGACCTTGGGTAGGGAGGAAGAAAAAGCACTCACTGGATCCCAGGTGTCACACAGACTTAGTTTCAGCAGTGGTAGTCCTAACAGTGCCTTTATTTTACAAGATAATCGTTTATTTCAGTACCCATCTACATCATACCTTTGAGCCTACAGCACAGTGAGTCATATGGCTTCCGATGTAAATAGGTGTCACAAACTCTGTCAGGCCTCCTGTTCCCAGTGAGGCAGTCTGGGAGGAAGCTGAACCAACTGTTCCTAGTCAGTGATGTACATTTACATAAAACGTTTCACATTTTTCATGTTTATCCTGTGCAGATGGCTCCATTTTGAACATCCAGAATTTGTTTTGACGTTGTGACTGTAGCTTGTAAACAGAGAGTTGGCTGGCATCTGTAGCGGGGAAAGGTAGCTTTTTGCATTTGATCTAAAATTGAGTGAGGCTGCAGCCAAACCATTAGTCAGTCAGAATGCCGCTGTGATCTGGCTAAAGGCAGCATGACCAGCCCATGAGGGAAACCTGAATCAGAGGCAGTAGTGTTGTCCCTAAGTTGACAAAATGAGGCGCTAGCAATGTTTCACTTCCACAGCTACTTTAGCCAGGCTCTAAATTCAGCTTTGCAAGTCAAAGCATCTCACTGTTAAATGTTTTGAACAGAATCACATTCTGTTAAGTGAATGTGCCGATACAAATAATGCAGTGAAAATGCAAAGGTGCACATGTATTTATAACTCGAGGTGCATAAAACTCAGCTGCATCTCTGTTAAGCTTAAAAACACTAGCACTGATTCTTATCCATCTGTGTGACATGTCTGGGAATGACTTTGAAGGACAAACCAAAAATATAAAGTTCTCTACCTTCTATTTTTTTTTTTTTTGGTGTTCCAATGTGCTGTAATATTGCAGATGAGGTTTTAGGGTTATTTTTGTTGCTGTCAGTATTTAGACATTTTAGCTCTTTTCTATATGTTAGATAACAGAAAGGAATACCAATTTTCTTTTATTTCAGTGAATTTGAGCCACTTTTTGCTTTAAAAGGCTCCCCGTGACTTTTTCTTTTTTAGTTTAAGTAAGTAAATTGAAGGATAGGTAGCCAGAGCATGTTCAAAGGCCTTGGCTTTATTTTGTCAGACCTAATTATTCCAGACAATACAAAATATTTTTCTGTAACGCCCCCCCCCTTTTCCATTGAGACTGTGTATGTGCTTCCTGCTTATCGGTTGGTTCGGTTCTGCTTGCACATTGCTCAGGTCTGTCACCTTGCTGGAAAAATACATGATTTGTAGATCTGAAAGAATTCCCCAACAGCTACCATAAAATTAAGCTGTTAAAAAGCCCTTGTTTAAATGCAGACCTAAACAAACCTCTTTGCTATTTAGCCCAAGATTAATCTTTTAAAAGTCCTGTTCTAAATCACTTCCTAATTTTAATGAGTTTATGTATCAGCCTTTGCCAGATTTTTACTGTCACCATTCTCAAAGATTACAGCAATGATAAAGTAAGGACTAAAATTGTTTATTATATATTATTCTTCAGAAGCAAAACTTTTTCCCCCAGAGGCTGTTGGGAGAGTTATTGATTTTCTGCCACAATGTGAAATGTGTGACCTTTATAATATGAGCAATGATTACAAGGCCAATAAAATGACATCATTCTATTTAAACTTCAGAGTTCGCAGGGCAAATAGCAGCATGTGCCACATCCAGCGATGTCCACAGACAATAAGTGTACATTGCCTGGCTTTGAGTGAGATGGGAGCACTAAGCAGATGGGAAGTCCACCCCCAAAATGCCCAGTGTTTGTGCCAGGGGTGCGGGAACAGGAACATAGCTCTTCCAGGTAGAGCTATATCTTCTCACAGCTCTTAAGGCGGGAAGTCAACAAGGGTTTCAGGGCTGACATTTATAAGAGGGACTTTTTAAATTATTTGCCACTACTCCTCCTGATGTGAGACAGAATCAGATATTTGGGGGGGGCACAGCTTTCATACGTATTTTCCCCAATCAACTGTCTTTGCCATTACAAGGCTCAGTTCTGTTCTTGTAATGCAGCTTCAGTCATTCACCGCAGTTCCTCCACAGTAACTGAGGATATGTGCCAGATACATGAAGTGTAACTGTGCAAAGCATATTGGTATTCTATTACATATGGAAACCAGGAATATAGAAAGCTGCCTGAGTTCTAGTCAGGCTTGGAAGGGTGTTCCACAACCTGTCCCTCCCCATGGCAGGGGGGTTGGAACTAGATGATCTTTAAGGTCCCTTCCAACACAAGACATTCTATGATTCGCTGAAATCCTTGAAGAAGAAACATTTCTGGAATCTATTTCCCACTTCAGTCACATCAGCCTGTTTCCATACGCACTATTTTCCTCTGGTTTTCCTTCAAAGGATGCATTCTGGATCCGACAGGACCTGCTTCAACTGGCTCCCACCCATTCACCATCTCGTCACTGTACCTGAGCCAGATCCCAGCAGATTCCCAGTTTAGTCCAGCCGACCACAGGGCTGTGCTGCTGACGTGCTCACTGCTCAGACAGCACATACAAGCCATTGCAGAGGAAGCAATAGGGATGATTTTCTTTCCCGTTTCTGGCTCATTGTGTAATATCAATAATCTCTGTTGCTTTGTATTATATTTGCCATAAGTGGCTCTAGTGATTGATTAAACACCTTAGCTTTTCTTTGGCATTTAATCAATTGCAGCAGCAGTTTATTGCTTGGTGTATTACAAAGTAAAAGAGATTATTACTTAATTATTCTGAAAAATAGCAGCTTGATTTTGTTGCTAACATTGCTGGCATGGGTGTCACGTCATCTTTTCCTTTGTGCCTCTTCAACTCTGCTCTGGGGGAGAGCTTGCAGCTCCCGTGGCAGCTGTCGCTGGGTCACACGCAGTCCTTCCCGCAGCCATTGCCAGCACAGTGCAATTAGTGGCATTAAATAAATAATTGCTTGTGGTGGGGCTTCCTGCAGTGCCAAGAGCCTGATTCTGTGGCTTGCTGGGTCCCTCCAATTCTCACTTAAATTTTAAGCAATGTCCTTATTAACAAGCCCACCTGAACGTGAACTCGCTGTCAGGTACTAAGTATTTCTGGAAGCAATTCAGCAAGAATTACATTGGTACCAGGAGGCATCTTGATAGCCCAGGGTGCAGCAGCGGATGTGTGCACAACTGGAGATAAATCAGATACAGGGAATGTTATTGCTGTGTGAGCATGCAAAAGAAAAAAGAATATTTTGTGACATCCTCTTGAGGATCTAGGAAATGGTGACTCTTCTGTTTTCACACCTGAGGTTTTCTGCCTTGAGGGCAAAATTGAATCCATATGCAGGAGTTCAGAAAGAATATCGTGATGTGTTAAAGCATAAGGACTCAGGGCAGCATGCACATCTGTGCCTGTAGGGGTGCCACAAGTGCCATAGTCAATTCTCATGGTGCTCTTATTCATCTGCTTGTGGAGTAGGATGCAACCCACCTGTATTCCCATGCAAAGGGAATAAAAGGTTTAAAATAAAAAGTCCAAGGTTTGGAATAAAAAGTTGGAATTTAGTTCCTTGCTTTGCCCCTGACTTTCTGTGTGATCATAGGCAAGTAATTTTCTTTCCTTTGCCTCAGTTTTCTTTTCTGAATGGGAATAACCATTGTTCACTACCGTAGGGAATCATACAAACCTAAGGACTGCTGGCTACACCCCCACTGTGATAACAGACACCATATAAATTCTTTCAGTAGAGAAAATGAAACCTCTTTAAAGCTTTCATCCTGCAACGATTCATATGAACCAAAGCAGCCTGCTTGACTTGAACACCACTAGTCAATGGAAAACCAGTGACAAAGCATCAACTGAAAGTTTTAAGCATTTCCCTAAATGATTTATTGGATGGAGCAGAGGGAACGGGTGTGTCTGATTCATTGTTTTTGGATGAGGGAATAAAACTGAAGCTAGCGTGTTGTTTACTTTTGCTCCATTATGGTAGTCGAGGTCTGACCACCACCATTCTAGGCAGCTTTGTGAGTCCAGGAGGTTGGCAGTGCTCTTGCTCGTGCTTAAAGCTGGCGTTGCCTGTGCATAGTGATGCTTTGGCCAGTCCATGTAAGTCGTGCAGAATTGTGTGCTGGTTTTGTGTTGTTCGTGCAATGGCTTTTGCAAGTACTCTAGCAGAATTGGAGCGAGCAGACGTTGACTGTCCAGTGACTAGAAGTTCATGTTTCTTTGAGAAGGTGCTGGATGGTCCTAACCATTAAAAGAATTTGTTTTCTTACTCCAACAGATTTCCCCTCCCCTCCTTGATGTTACAAAATTTATTATCACTTTTGTCTTTCAGGTGTAACCTGTCTTAAGTGTTGCAGACACATCAGCCAACCATGCATTAAGAACTGGGCCCTTACTTTAATTCAGTATAATTTTCTTTTTGTCCAATAATTTCACAAGCACTAATCCACACTTCAAATGCAGGAGATACTTTAATTCCCCAAATTGTTCAGCACTTCATGCAGGAAAAACCGTAGGCCACAGTCATGAAACTCCTAGAGGATGGCTGCTGGCTTCCTGTGGCAGAGCTGGTTGTTGTTTTCCCCCCTCTCCCTACTTTGCTCTAACCATTTTGTCTGTCTATCTTGTCTTGTATTCAGTTTTCAAAGCAATTACCATGAAGGGCTTCCTTTTTTTAGTGCCTAAAGGGAACAATAGATTTTTAGAATAAGCATATATATATATATGACCATCTGCTAATGCATATCATATCTATCATATATGGCAATATATGCTATATATTCAAAATAACATATGGAGAAGTTCGAGCTAAGTGGAAATTAATATATATTATTGTTATTTTTGATGAAAAGGTCTTTAAATGTATCTTTAAATGGACATGACATTTAAAATTATTTCAGTACTGGATTCCTGAAAAACTAGATGACCTTTTCTCTTGAAATTGGAAAGGGTTTTTTCCTTAACAGTTATATTATGCATAGAAGATGAGATGTTAACCGAGATGTTAAAATGTATTGTTTCCCTTTGAAAGCTAATCCTGTTCCTCATTTTCATTAATGTTGGCTCATTCATTTTTCTTTTTCTTTCTTTCCTTTCCTTTTCTTTCTTTTGCAACTGTTTTTGCATGAAAATGCAGAGTAGCAATAAACAGATTTTTGTAAGACTTGCTTTAAGACTCTTCTCTTTCAGATCCAGTTAAAGTTTTTAAGTTCAGTTATTTTAAAATTCATATTCTTCGGTCCGTAAACAAAAAAAAAAAAATGGAGAAATATAATGAGGTGCAAAGCAATTTTCTAGCCCTCACTAAGCTAAATGCCAACAAAATGGGAATGGTGTAATGTCCGTAATTTCATTGTCTGCTGTTATCAGGTCACCGAGAGACAGCAGCAGAAGTGGGGAGAAGCTGGAATTGGCCATGTCCAACCTCACTGCGGATGTCCTGGAATTACTCCTGGAGTTTGTTTATACAGGTTCTTTGATCATAGATTCAGCTAATGCAAAAACTCTACTGGAAGCCGCCAGCAAGTTCCAGTTTCACACTTTCTGTAAAGTCTGCGTTTCGTTTCTAGGTAAGAGTCATTCCACCTAGTGAGGCTTTCAGATCTCACTTTAAGGTTTGTTTCCATGAGAAAATCCTTCCAGTGTTCCTGTAAACAAGATCTGGTTGAACTACTGCAGGTGAACCCTGCAGAGGGTTTGTTCTTTCATACAGAGGTAAGGTTTAATGCATACATATCTTTACAAATGGTGGATTGGAATGAAAGGTTCCTCCACCCTCCCCTGGTGACCGTGTGCATGGGGAGTGTACAGAGCACCCACACCAGTCCCTGTGTCCATCCTGCCACGTCCCCACGTGAAGCCTGTTCTTCTAGCCCAGAGCACCGTGTCATCCTTCTCTTTCATTTCCATGCATCTTCCAGCGCAGACCATTTCAAAACCATGCAAAGGTACCAGACCAGTAAGCTTTACTGGTCTGTACTGGAACCAGCCAGCCCCATTTCTGTCAGAACAGGAACCAGAGCCAGGGCTCAGCTGAAAAACACATTCGTTCAAATTCCTTTATCACACGCCACTCCTTTACTAACATGGCCATAATTTCAGTTAATGAGACAGTAATCATTTATAAATTATTGATCAACACAAACTTATTAACACAAATGGTGTCAGCATGATCTTGTATAACTTACTTCACATGCCCAAGTTCCATTTTTTTTTTTTTAATCTGATTTCTGTGCAGGCTCCCTTAACTCCTAGCTTGGTATGGGAGACGTCATTCTCTCTGAACCCCAAATATATCTTCAACCCATGTGAACAATAGGTTCTTCTTGGGCTGCTTTCTTTTAAAATAGGCATCTAGAATTGCGGCATGTGGAAGATGAGAGTTTAAAAACTATGGCACTAATTTTAAAAAAATAAATAAATAAATAAAACTCAAACAAGTCCAGTTGCCTACTTTATTAATTCCCACTGCTAAGCTGGCCTGCTGGCAAGATTAGCGGTGTGACTAGGCTGGTACCACTGCAGGCATTCAGTAAATAATCTGTGCTATTGTATTCCCTTCTTCTGTCCTTTTTTTTATGTCACATTTAAAAGTCTGGTCTCAAATGTGTGGGTAATGGCCAAATGGGAACTATACTTTGCAATCCCACTGTGTTGGTTGTGCAGCTTGAGTGAGGGCTCTGGCTACAGCATTGCTTTACTCCAGCTTCTCTTCAGTTTTCATAAGTGATTAGATCTTACGGCCTTTCTAGGAAGAAGAGATGTGCTTAAGTTGCACTATCTGTACAGCTTCAGCCACAGAAACAAAATACATTTATTTCACTAAATCAATGTGAGATTTCTTTTTTCCGATATTTAATATTAGAATTCAGTGAACCATATTATGGTGTGAAATGGTAGAGTTGGTTATAAGTTCAGTGATATATGGGGAGTCACTGGAATTCTGTATTCTCATTTGGAGAATTCATGGAGTGTAATTGCTTATTTTTATTTATAGCTGTAACTGAATTGCTCTGCAGAGATAGTAGAGCATTTGCCATGTAAAAAATTAGAGAAAGGCATTGTGTTTTCTCTGTGGCTGTTTTCTCTTTTCATCCCAGCCACCTTTGCTTCCATGAAAGTGAAAGTTTTTTCCCAGGGTTTCAGGCAGATTCATTATTATAAGTGACCCTCACCCACGTATAAACATGTATAAATTGCAAGAGAAGTGGAAGGAGTTCCAAACATGCCCAAAGAAGTGGAAAAAACAAACAAACAAACAAAAAAAAAACAGGTGAAATCCTTTTTAAGCTGTGAAGCTCCAGAGCGATACTAGTTGGGTGTTGTCCAGCAGCATTGCCCTGGGATAAGACACCCCAAATCTATTTGCACTTTCTGGTGGAAACCTGCTGCAAATGTGCTCAGAAGATCATTTCATTTCAACAGGAGATTCCTCAACTGACTGGGCTAATTATAGCCATGTTCTCTCTCTCCCTCACATGCTGCCTCCTCTGTATTTTGTCTAGACCATGAGAAATGACAACAGTTTTGTGTCAGCTGGTGCAACAATGCTGACAAGTTCGTGCATGTGCCATATGATAGCTGGGCAAATGTTTGCAAGCCGGTCAGGACATCATAGGTATTTCCTACATCCATATGGCTTAAGATTGAAGGATTTTTCTTTTCTTCTTTTCATATTTGTTTTACAAAGAAATGATGCTACCATCACAGTCATGGCTCAAATCAGATTTCAGGAAATTCATCACAGTACCAGGAGCCCCATCTCAGGAGTGAACACACTGTGAGCTTGCACTTCAGCCTGCTGCTGAAATTCTAAATGTATGCTTCCTTCAGTCTAAAGAAATTGGTGGAACCTGTTAGATTGATGGAGGAGGACAGGAAAGAGCTGGCTTGTTTTCGTAGTCTCCTGGGAGAAGGGCACAAAGTTTACAGAGTATAAGTGGGAGGTATGAGAAAAACTTACTGAAGGACCAGTGATGAGAACTGCATGAATGGGCATAAGCACTCAATGGAAAAACAGGCCTCTATGGTTCCTGAGAATTGAAGAAAGTATTATAGTTTTCTTTTGTTCATCCATAATGGAGAACCTTGAGCCAGCTGGAGAATCACATTGCCTAGTGCTGGAGAAACTAAACATCAATCAAGCATCTTTTCTGGAGACATGAGAAATAAGGAGCATTCTCACTGGGGAACTGAGATCTTCTGGGCAGTGAATGCATCCAGAAATCTTCCACCTATCTCTTGTGTTCACATGCTTTTGACGCCGCTAGGAATAACTGAGGAATGAGATCCACACCAGAGAGTACACAGTGTGTGATGGAGAAGTGCAGGTTTTGTGCTGACTTTAGAGATATCTAAGTCATCATTTAGAAACCATATCTAAGTGAAAATATGATACTTAGTGCACACAGAGGGGACTTGTGCCAACCACTGATCTTCCCTTCTAATGTTACTGCAGCCTTGCTCGGCGATTCTTCTGACATGCCGTCTATCTCTGACTTTCTCTCAGCTCTTCTATTCATCCCCCTCCAAGAAGTGCAGTCTTAGCAGTCTGCTGTCTGGTTTTCTCATGCTGACTCTGTACAGGATTCCAAAATTGCAAGTAACACAAGTAGAGTATACTGGTTGCTGATCTGCAGTATTACCTAGAGACAAATATGATATCCAACACTGTCTCCAACCAGTGAGAACCTGCTAGATTACTTCTGATATCCTGAGAGTCCATAAAGCCATTTCTCTTATAAACTGTCTTTGAATGTTGAGTCAGTAGTTGTGTTCTGAATGAACTCAAGGAGAAACTCACAAAAATGTATTGTTCCAAGTCAAGTGTCACTGTCACAAAAACAGCAATTCTTGTAACCATGTCAGCATCCAAAGGAAAATGGCTCAGCAGCAGGTGGAGCAGAACTGGTCTGTAACTGTCTTTGTCCTGTTTACATTCCCCTGGATATACCTCTGAATGGCAAACAGTTGCTTGGGATGGGCTATATTAAGTAGTGGAATTCTGTACCTAAGCAGTCTTTTAGACTTTTGTAGTCACTGAAGAGTAACAGGCATTGGTAGGGCATGATTCTGCTCATCCTGAAGTGGAGATCCAAAATACTATCAGATGAATTGCCTCTTGGAGTTGTTCATTTTTCAGTGTAAAGGAATACTGTTGTGACTATTTAGTTGGACCAGCTGGAGTCAAGATCAGTCTTGGCCCCAAATTTAAAAATGAGGAGTGTGTTTCTTTGGTCCACAGGATTATTTTCCCTACACCTCTATAGCTGTTGCCCTGTCCTCTCTCATTCAGCTGGCATGAATTCAACTAGTTCACGTACCAGCCTTCATCTTAAATAAGATGTCCACCTTGCTGTGGTGACCATCACATCAAGAGTGCTGAAGTGTAAAGAAGTGCATCACCAGCTTCCCAAATGTACCGCAGTCTGCATGTCTCCAGGATTCCTCTCTAAATGGCCTTGCAATACCTGCTGAGTCAGACATGGAAAACGTCATTTGAGTCCGCTACCAAGCAGTGTCAGGG
>VXAV01010937.1:0-42918 GCA_013399715.1 Alectura lathami | reverse complement strand
CCCCAGTCATATCTTGAATAATATATTCTGCCTATTAGTAGTAGCTTGGATAACAAAAGCTGAGAAAAAAAAATAGAGTTCCTCTTATGAATTTCTGAAATTGGTGGGTTTTTCTTTAAAGTAGCTGAAAAGGGAAAAAGTACAGTCAAATGTATGGTGTAGCACACTTTAACACAAAGCTACACACTGTGCTGTTACTTCTGTTTGCCGGGTAGGAGATAATGCTGTCTTCTCTGTGCGTGATTTTCTTTGAAACTCACTACACAACATTTAACAGAAGGCGTTAGTATAATCTGTGTTTTGCATAAGGGATGTCATCACATTCAGCAGCAACAAAGTTCCTTTGAAAAAAAGGAGGGGGGGATTTTTTTTTTATTTGAAGTAGCTTAGTAGCTGAACAGGGCAAAAATTATCATAAAGCGACTGCAGCATCCTCAGAAATGTCCTCAGTGCTGTTTGCATTAATTCTTAAGTGTCTGCACTGGCGTTTACATCTTTGCTGTTTCTTAAAGCAACATTGTAAGCAGTGGAAATAGTGGGAGTCTCTTGGCTGCATTCCCATCCCTTGGGAAGCCCAAGACAGTATTATGTCAGTAGGTTTTCCCCATGTGCATGGAGGTTTACACGAAAAGCAAACTCACATTGCATTTCTCTCCCCATCCTCAGCTCAGCTGTTAGGCAGACTTTGATTTTGTACATCAAGCCCCAATCCTAAAGTAATCCAGGGTGCTGCTTCTAATTAACTCCCTGAAATTAATTAGCGTTGGAAGTTTGTCCATGGCATTTATTTTTTCATGATCTCAGTAGAAATGTGAATGTTGCTTTGAATAATTCTCACTTGCCTTTTATTTGTTCCTTTTAGAAAAACAGCTGACTGCTAGCAACTGTTTAGGAATATTAGCCATGGCTGAAGCCATGCAGTGCACTGAACTATACAACATGGCCAAAGCATACGCCCTGCAGATTTTCCCAGAGGTGGCAAACCAAGAAGAGATCCTTAATATCTCAAAAGATGACTTCATTTCCTACATGTCCAACGACAGCCTGAACACCAAAGCAGAGGAGCTGGTGTATGAAACAGTGATAAAGTGGATTAAGAAGGATGCTGCAATCAGAGCTCAGGTAATAATAATCTCAGCAGCCTCACTCTGCTCCATTCCATAAATGCGTCTTTAAAATAGAAACTATCACCAGGAATGTGAGGATGAGAAGGAGATAGGATGGGCAATTCAGATAAGAAAAAAGAGAAAGGGAATGAAGGCTATGCACAAAATGTATGTAATTTCACAATCTGATCCCCATATCTGATCATTTAGAGTCAAAATCTCGTTTGTGACATGTGTTGTAGAAAGCTAGGGCTTCAAGTTGTTGGCTGCAGGCTTGGTCATAGATAAATCAGGAAGGATCAGAGTTGTATAAGATGTTGTGTTAGGAAGAGGATGCATTGCAGTAACAGTGGGAAATAAAAATCTATCAGAAAATCGGTATTTCTTTGATGACACACATTGAATGAATGCAACTCCAGTAAATAAAAAAGGATTCTGAATTTTTATTGGCTACTTAGATAACTCCTTAGCTATTATATATTTATTAGTTAGCCTTCCCTCAACCATCTCTGCTATGCAGTCTGCCCTCTACTCAAGAAACTAAGTGTATTACTTGACCCAGCACTGTCTCCAGATAAAAGCACCCTCAGCAAGTTTGAGAATGACACCAGGCTGTGTGGTGCACTTGACATGCCTGAGGGACGGGATGCCATCCAGAGAGACCTAGACAGGCTGGAGCAGTGGGCCCAGGCTAACTTCATGAGCTTCAACAAAGCAAAATGCAAGGTCTTGCACCTGGGTTGCGGCAACCCCCGCTATCAGTACAAGCTGGGGGATGCAAGGATGGAGCAGAGCCCTGTAGAAAGGGACTTGGGGGTGCTGGTGGATGACAAGCTGGACATGAGCCAGCAGTGTGCCCTCACAGCCCAGAAAGCCAACCACATCCTGGGCTGCATCAAAACAAGTGTGGCCAGCAGGGCAAGGGAGGTGATCCTGCCCCTCTGCTCTGTGCTGGTGAGACCCCACCTGGAGTGCTGCATCCAGATGGGGAGTCCTCAGTGCAGGAGGGACATGGAGCTGTTGGAGCGTGTCCAGAGGAGGACCACAAAAATGATCCAAGGGATGGAACACTTCCCCTGTGAGGACAGACTGAGAGAATTGGGGCTATTCAGCCTGGAGAAGAGAAGGCTCTGGGGAGACCTGATAGCAGCCTTTCGGTATCTGAACAGGGGCTACCAGAAAGAAGGGGGACAGACTCTTTAGCAGGGTCTGTTGTGATAGGACATGGGGAAATGGTTTCAAATTGAGAGAGGGAGGATTTTGCCTGGATATATGGAAGAAGTTTTTTGCAATAAGGGTGGTGAAGCACCCATCCCTGGAGACCTTCAAGGTCAGGCTGGACAGGGCTCTGAGCACCCTGACCCAGCTGTAGGTGTCCCTGTTCCCTGCAGGGGAGTTGGACTAGATGGCCTTTAAAGGTCCCTTCCAACTCAGATGGTTCTATGATTCTATGAAAAGCTAAAAGCAGTGACTGTTTGATGGTAGTGATTGTCCTTAGGACCAGAGGACTTCCCTGGTGATAATTAAAAGTCTGCCACTTGAAGTTCTTGCACATTAGTCTGTGTGGGTGGTGGCCTGAAGCCCATATCGCTTTTTCCGGAGAACAGTGATGCTGAACGATGCTGGCAAGGGGTTTTCTCCACGCCTTTCCTGCCTTGTGCATGCAGGTGATGTAGCCCAGCAAGAGGATCCTGTGCTGGGGACCTGCTGGTCTCCAGCCACCTCCTGCACATGCCAGGGATGCCATTTACTATTGCTTAATACTGTTATCGCCTAAAAACATTTACACAATATCATTGATTTACTGAAATGGGCCACTTTTTGGCTCTCACTGGCCTTGAAAAACACATTTTTATGGAATATTTCACAGCTTGCTTGAAGTTTGATGACAGCAGTCAGCTCCATGCAGCTCTGAGCTCCAAAACTAATGCAAACTTGGGGATTATTCCCAGGGGTTGGAGCATGAGAACCTTGCGGCAGGAGTCTGTTTGCCTAGTGCAAACAGAAGGTGCCACTCATCAGGCGGTCTGGGTTGTGTTTTCAAAATTGATGGTTTAAATATTTCCTCCTGCGCCCTGCTGCGGTGATGTTATGAATTTATTTTTTAAGTGGTGGTTTCTCCACCACCACCATCTCCTCCTCTCTTGCTTTTGTGTTGTGGTTGGGTTGGTTTTCTGTGTTTTTTTTTTTTTTTTTAAATTCCAAGTTCCCTTCCCTTCTCTCCTTTTTCTGCAGTGCCTTTGTAGTTTATGATGGCAGCTTTATTTGCTTCTCCAAATTTCTCTGTGGCGCTTTGGTCTCATCCATTACTTTACAAGGGCTTTTAATTTTTAATTTGTATTTATCCAGAGACGAGGGTCTTGAATAAATTAATATTAAAGATACCAATCAGATAACTATTTTCATGTCCAATTCTACCACTAAACTCGTTTCTTCAGATAGCAGCTCTCACTGTTGGTTTGTTGTTTTTGTTTCTTTTTAACTCTGTGCACTGCTTAATCTATTATAAAGCTCTTAGTTAAATAGGTGCTTATTTTCTAAAAGTGCTTACTGTGGAAAAATACCAACTTTACAAGAATGATTTCTGCATTTTCAGAACCCAGAAACAAATAGCTCTGAGGATGGACTGGAAGAAAGACAGACCTAAATAATCTTATTTCTAATGAAGATGATGAGTGAAAATTTGTGCTTGGTGTGCAGCAGGGGCCGCCATGTCAGGAAGTGCCCAGCTCCCATGAGATGCAGGGGACACAAGGACTGCTCAGGGCTTTACAGACTGAGCAACCATGGCAATAGCAGATGCAGGATGGACCTTCTTGCAGGGGCTGTGCATGGATATTTTGCCTGTATTCACAGTTTGATGAGATGGTTTCATTCAACTCTTTCTCTCTTTGGGGTCAGGAATCAGCATGCGGAGGACACCAAAGCAGCAACAGGGTTTGTGCTTCTGCAGACAGCTGGTGGGACTGGTGGGGAGGATGTTGGAGAGTTTTAGCCATGAATTACCCCAAAGCCCACCTGGGTAATACATCAATCCTGCTTCACCCCTCAGGTGCCTGTGCTGGTTTTACTTCTCTCTCCCAAAGGCAGTGCTGGCAGTACAGGGCCTGGATTTCCAGGGCCTACACCTTCTTCACACCTCCCATCTCCCTGTCTGCACTGACCTGGCAGGCCAGGCTCTGTCATCACATTAGAGGGTTTTCTGTCTCAATAGCCCTGACGCAGGTGATCTAAGTGTCTCTTTCACAGTTTCTTCAAGGCACAATGATTCACCCAAAGGCAGGTTTCTGGCACAAGCAGTGGAAGGTCTGTGCCCTTGGCCTTACCTGCGTGTCCATCTTGCCTGGCAACACCAGGGCCTCACTCAGCAGAGACATCCCCATCCGTGGAGGGGCTTAGAGAAGCATCCCTCTCTCCAAACCAGCATCTTCTGTCCCAGGGCAGCCCTCCAAAACTCAGTGTGGCTTTGTATCACACTGGAGTGTGAGCCTTCACCTGGGGACACATCTCGCCCCTTGTGTAGTGCTAGCATGGCTGTTCCCCATGGTACGGCACCTCGAGCTGCATTCTTACAGCAACTTGTCTGTTACTGTCGCCCCCTCCTGTCCCATTTCCCTTCCCAGGGCCTCTGGGAAGAAGATTTACTTTCCATTCTCATGGAAAGGCATTGAGTTACATATCCCCCTCTTCTGTGCCTTTATAAAAGCTCCTCTTCGCATATCAAATTCTTTTTGCTTTTGTTAGTCTTTCACCATCGAGCTGGAGGGCAGTGGTAGGGAGGAATCAGGGCTCGTTTGCAAGGCGAGTTGAAAAGCTACACTCTGGCTGACATTTAATTCTGTAGATTGTTCTCATATGAGGTCTTGCAATGTTAATAAAAGTGCTCTGTGGCATTGCAAAGAAGCACCCTAGACTTGTTAGAAAGAAAGAATAACAGTTCTTTAGAGGTTACTGATCCAGCTACAGAAAACAGAGAGTCAGTTCAGATAATGACATATGTGTTAAGCTAAGATTTGGTAAATAGCTGTATCCAGTGTGTTGAAACACCATGCCAGCTCATATGGTAATGCTTATGAAGCTATGTTAGTGATGCTGGTATTGCGGTCACGTCAAATTGGTCTCACCAAAAGAAGCAGCCTGTGATGTAAGGTCCTGAATACTTAGGTAATTTCGTGTGCCAGCAGACACAGAGTGCTGGTTGCTGGAATTCCTTCTGATCGCTTGTCACTGAGTAGAAAGCCTGCAGTCAGCTGACAGATCTGGAAAAGCTGAGTTTACTGTTTTTCTATTTACTCCTCTCCCTGGCTGATGGACAAAATTATAGGGTTTATCCTAGCAGTTATCCCCTTGATAGTCTTATTACAACTCTGACAAACTCATGCAAAAAGTGGATTGTGTAATGGAGGCTTTAATGTCTGAAAACCAGCATGGTCTGAGCCATCCAAACACCAACAGGCCCCAAGCAGTCTGAACCCAAACGCATCCCCCTGTTGTTCTAGTGGCTTTGGGCAGGTTGATTCTCCTTTCCATCCCCATTTCTTGTGCTGCAAGCTGGAGGGAAGCGATGCCTCCTGCATGGGCTGCTGGGAGGATCCAGTGGATAATGAGTTGTAGTGGTCCATCAGTGCTAACAACTGGCAGAGGTGTGCAGAGCTGCGGCCATGGCCGGCATTGACGTGGGATGGGGAAGATCCAATTTGCTGCCTGCCTGCAGCACTGACAGACCAATGCCTGCTCAAAACTTTCCCACCTTCTGCTCTGAGCCCAAAGATGTACCTGTTTTCTCCAACATAAGAAACCTAGCAGCGTGTTTACCAGTAACAGAGAGCCTAGGAAAACAAGACGCCCAGTTGTGTGAAGCTTCTATCTCCCCCTGAGGAATGACAAGAAGTGAGGAGAGGACAAACATTCAGACAAGTAGGCGGTGTATCGCTGGAAGAGTCGCAAGTACTGCAGCCATGAGAGACAGACTAGAGGCTCCAGCTGAAGCAGTCACCATTTGTTGCACTCTGCGTGGATGTAATTGTGTGCCTGCTTTTAAACCCTTTTAAAAATCACAATGTCCAGCAGCAAAATGAAATGTCTTCAGCGTAAAGCCATTAAAAAGCCTTCTATGAACTTGTGTCCTCAGAGGCAGATTTTTCTAAACAGCATCTTCATGGTGCCTGAGAACCAGAGATGCGTAGACAAATTGGAGGTAATTTAGAGAAGAGCAACACAAATGATTAAAAGGCTGAAGGAACTGATGTGAGAAAAAAAAGATTAAAAGATGTGAATATGCATGACTTGGCCTAATGACAGCTAAAGAGAGATAAATGTCTGCCAGTGTTTGAAGCCCAAAGGAGAGGAGTTGTTTGGAAGGGTACAAGGGAGGTGTGACAGCTGGGATGAATGTGAGACTAGGCAAATCAGTCTGAGCAACCACAAAGCCCATCTGAAAGCACTCCATGTGGCAATGTGGTAAGGAAAGGTGATGGAGAGAAGGAGGAGAGGATTTGTCAAAAATGTTAAAAATACCAATAAAGTATATTCTGACAATTGAAAAGAATGACAGAAAATAGGAAACTGCAGAGGAGAAGCAGGTGGGTAACTGTGAGACAGCAAATGGAAGGTCTCTGGTCTGCAGTTGAGGTGTTTAGATGGTAGCGTAATTTATCATGCAAATTTCAAAGAGTCTCAACATTATGGAGAAGACCAATGTTCTCCAAGACTATGAAGAATCAGAGGGAATGAGCACAGTTCTGATTCTGCTGTGTGGCAACAGGGACGTTCAAATGCTGCTACATAATGACAGCATGTACAAATCACTTAAGTTCTTCATAATAGGAAATTAATTGATCAATCAATGTACTTAAGGGCATTAAGCTTCAGGAGAGCAGTGGTGGAATAAGTATGCATGGCATGGCTTCCAAGGGAGCCTAAGTGAATTAGGCACTAACACTCTATTACAGTTCAATTAGGCTTCTTTGAAAAGGCCAGACTACCCTAATGCTTTGAAATCCATTTGTGGGAAGAGCAGATGAATTCAAAAAGATGCCATAATGAAAGTGCAAGAAGCTTCAATTTCTCTGAAAGTGAAAAACGCAAGGGATGAGCGGTAACCACTGTGATTTCACAGGGACAGGCTGCTCAAAGAGCTCAGATTTAAATGAAGCTTTTCCTAGTGGCAGTCAGACGCACTCAGAGCCCATACAGGCTTAGAGAGGGAGAAGAAAAGGGAGCAGCAGGAGCAGAATCAGCATAGGAACATGCGCTTAGCAATATATTGGAGGAAGAAGCAGCATAAAAAAGCAGAGGAGAACCACAAAGAAGATGTGGGTGAAGTTTGCAGTTCATTAAATTCCTCCTGTAATAAACTATTAACTTTTTAGAGAGATACCCTTCAGTGAAAACCTACTAACATACTTCTAAAAATTTAAATTGTTCTGGGGTGCTCCCTTGACCCGGACCTCTCAATCTCTTTCTGTGGTTTTTCCAACTTATTTTCTAATGTATTTACAAAATATTTTTTCAGCTCTTCCTGAAGCAATGGCCTTGCAAAGACGCACATATGCAAGAAGCTGCTCACATGTGCTCGGTTTTGTTCCCATGTACTGCACAAGACCCCCCAGAAACCAGCCTGTTTTGTGCCATAACCAAGAAGTATTTTGGAGAACTATTGCATGTGAATCTGCGTGTCAGTGTGTTGTAGGGCTGTACGTGTCGGGAGTTTATTGGGTTTTGTGAAGCTTCTTACCGGCTTCAGCCATTTAACTGTTGGCAGAGTGCTTTTGTGGTCCATCTGCCTACATACAGGTGTTTGAATAGGAAATGTCAGTCACCATTGTAGTAACCTGGTGGGGAATTTAGGGTGTTTGTCTGTCAGAGTTCAGTTAACGCAATGGTAAAAGTGGAGTTTTAAAGCCTTGTTATCAGGTAAATTCCAATTGTGATGGATTAATTATTTAAATTCTTGTGTATTTAAAGAATATGCATCATATTACTGCTAGAAGTATCTACCAGTGTGCTGCCTTGCAAACAGTTTGAAGAAGACAGCAGTTCCCTTAATGCGGCACTGATGACATTATAGTGTTTAGTCAGCTGTGCTGGCATAAAGATGTCACGTCGAAGCCTTGTTTCAGGAGGACAGAGGGGCTGCTCTTTTCTTCTTGCTAGGCATCAGCTTTATACATGTGGCATTCCCCTGCAGAGTCACTGTGTGAGCCTAGCACCGGCAAACCAGGGGTTTTGCCACGTGTTTATCTCGGGATGTTATGAGGCTGTCAGCTGCCATGCTACCAGACATTTTGGTTTAATCTGAAGGCACTGTTGCAATTCCAAGAAGTCAGTGTGGGTGATGAATAAATACCAAGCACACCAGAGAGCTTAGGCTGGGATGGGATGTGACCTTGGATGTATGAATGCGCACGAGGTTACTGGAAACAGAGCGTACCTTTGTAATACCCAGGGGTTAGATGTATCAAAGCAAGCACCCTAATTGCCAAATAGCAAGCACAGCAGTGCCATGCAAACACAGCCTAAAAGGGTGCGTTTCTGGGAAGGGACCAGCTGGGACACCGGGCTGGAGCCACTCTGCTGGGCAGCTCACTTATCCCATCGTGGGGTGGGAATCAAAGGCTGGCATCTGTATATCTGGGGGGTTTGTCATTTGTTTTTGTAACTGGAGTGCCCTGTCATGATCTGAAGGAGTTTCATGCAGTGGGGAACTGGTACGGTTTCAGCTGTTGGGGGTTAGAATGAGATGATCTTAAAGTGCCTTCCACCCCAAGCCGTTCTGTGATTGATTCTATGGTTCAGACCCATCCCGATGACCCTCTCCATTCAAGGAGGTCCCTGCTGAGCCTAGTCTCATGTGGGATGATGTAAATCTCCTCAGTCACTCTCAGACAGATTGAATATATTCCTACTTTCTAAAGTATTAAAGATGAGATTGTGCATAAAGAACTGAAAAAGCACTTTGTTGGAGCAAACCCCTACCTTAACATGGGTAATCAAACTTCTTTATTTACATTTCTGGCTAAAGTGTATTTCTTTAGGCAGATAGCACAAAGGGACCTTTGTAGGAAGAACAGTAAGCAAGAGAGACAGATGAGTTATAAGGCATAAGGGAAACATTATTTTAACCTCTCTGGGCGTTGCTTCAAAAATGTTAAAAATCTTGAGAGCTTTCCACTGTAACACTTAAGGAGCAGGAAATTTGACTCTGTAGCAGTAAATATATTTCCTTTTAAAACTTAATGTATGCTGTTGTAACCCAACTCTGTGCAGGAGCACACAGAGAGTCCTGTCAGAGAATACCTGTGAAGATTTTACTGGATTTGAGAATAAAAAGATTATTTTAAATGTGATACTGAAGAGGGTTTTCTAACTGAAAATTACAAGATACCAGAATAAAGCCAGCTTGCAAGCAAATGTTCAGAATGACCATATGACGAGTAGGAGAAATGTCACAAAAAGTTTAGCAAAGTAAATGTCCTCACTCAAACTACCAGCTAGGAATAAAAACAGTATTCAACTGTTTTGAAATCCAGTTTGGTCAAGCTCTGGCCTGCCTGCCAACGTGGAAGTAGCTTATGTATGAGCATGAAAAGATTATCTTAGAGAGCCTAAACATCCAGAAAGATCAACCTCAAGCTGTAGGAGATCGCATTGATCATGTATTTCTCTCTATCAGCACTACTTCCTCACAGTGAGACTGTGACCTTCTGAGTACAGTGCCCAGGGGAAGTGGAGGCAGAAATTCCCACCAGATGGCAAATTAATCACCCTCCAGTTGGGGCTGGCATCTTGTTGCAGGTATCTTAATGTGGCAGGGTCTGAGGCATGCTGTCCCTTTGCAATTTTCCCTTTCCCAACTCCAGAAGGGAACATTGATATTCTCTGCTTCCCCTGGTGCGTGATATGTTCAGTCAGCTCCAGTTGCTCTGGGGACTGTGTTAGGTGTGTTGACTCTATTAATTATAACAGGAGTTTACACATGTCTAGCTGACAAGTAAATACATGCATGCATGAACCTACTTAGGAGCCTGAAACTGAAGCTGGATCTCACCCCAAATGTTTAGGTAATTAAGGAAAAATAAGATCTCTTCTAAGATTTTTTTCCTTTCTTTTATGACATGTATTTGTTCTTGCAGTCTTGTTGAAAACACTGCTTTCAGTTCAGCTGCTGAGATTGGTAGCAGTGCAGTATATGCCTTGAAGCAGGCCATAGAGCATCTCTAAAGAGCTCCTACTCTGCCAGGTCCCCAGTGACTTTCCATAAAGCCTTTGCTCATGTTGTGGTGGTGCCCTGGCCCTTGCAGGGTCACTCCATCCATAAAAGAGCCACAGAGTCCAGCTTCATGCAGTGGATTTATGGACAAAATCTTCTGCAAAACCTGAGCAGCTCCCTTGATCCAACATTGCCTATGCTGAGATTTACAGCGGCTGAAAATCTTTTCTATGAAGGCCCTCAAAAACTCCTCTAGCATTTCAAACAATACATTCATCAGGCTTTTGCATAATGGTGTCTCTTTACACAGAACCTGAGGCATGGTCTCCCATGTGTTGATAGCTCCCAGTTTTAGGCCAGAAGGAGCCATTACTATTCCCTGTTTCAGTGTGTGCAAGGCAGGTTGTAGGTGAGTCGTAGGTGACTCCCAGCAAAGATCTGAGACGTATCTCGGCTTGCCCAACCAGCACCTGCACCTCACTATGAGGAGAAAACGTCCTCATTGTTACAAGCAGGCACAAATTGCAACTCCAGGGAGTGCAGGTTGTTGTCTGTAGAATTTAGCAAAGTGCTCTGTGCAGGTTATTCTGCTGTTCTAATGAAAAATAGTAACCTTGGTAGCTACAGTAGACATTCCATAGCTGTATAAGGAACAACAGAAAGATGAAAATGGAGAGCAAATAACAGATGGTAAGAAGGTTGAAATGCTTTATAGTGCTTATTCTAGTCTTAAATGAAAAGGGTAATAGTAACAGGATATTTAATACAATCATAGCTAACAGAGCTAGGAAACCATCGTAAGGGAGAATCCAAAAGAAAAAGGCTGCTGATTGCCTAAATCACTTGAATGTTCTTAAATCAGTGAGGCTAAATGAAATTCACCCTTGACTATAGTGCTTAAAGAGCTGGTGCGAAAAGCCATTGGTTTATAAAAGCCTCTCCTGTCTTCTAAAGACAGTGCGATGGTACATACTCTTCAAATCCCCTGGTAAAAAACACTGCGATTATGTGTACCCTTAATGCCATCAGCAACGAGCCTGCATCGCAGCTGTGTGTGGCCGTGCATGCACACACACACACACAGAGCTGTTTCTAGTTGTTTGTGCAGGGGGAAGAACAAGAGTGAAAAGTGACATGGGTTTTGATATGTGACATTAACTTTCAAGCTGATGAAAGGGAGCAACATGTTCTAATTATTATTCCCCTTCAAAATAAGCCACGAGCTGAGACAAAGGAGGAGAGATGGGGGATGGGGAGGCGATAAAAGAGAGAAACAGAATCACATTTTCTCACTTATCTAATTAAAGGAAGGTGGGCGAGCAAGAGGAAGAGCTCCCTGTGTTAATGCAGTGGCGATGCCCCATGTATTCTGGGAAACCTGGGGGCAGGGGACAGTCATGTTGCTGAGCCCTGAGGAATCATCCAGCCCTGCTGTCTTCCAAATAAGAATTTAAACCAAACTCTGGGATATCCTGGTGCCTGTTGGACCCAATATCCTGATTTAGTGGCACAACAGTTTGTGTCTGTGCTTTATTTTTCTTTCTTTGTGGCACAGCTGCTCCCTGTGCAGACCTGTGCTTGGAACAGCTCTCAGGTGTGCTGCAGCACTGAGGGAAGTTCCTTGCTCTGCGATGGGTGTGTGTATTTTACAATTTTATTCAAACTGCCCTTTAGCAGCGCTTTCTGCTTCCTAAGCGGCCTGTGATGGGGATTAACCTCCCGGCTGGGGGTTGTCTGGCTCATCCCTGTATACCCGCTATCCGCATTATTCCCCTGTCCCGATTCCACGTTTCGTCTTGGCTGCCTTGTAAGGTTAAACGCCCCCAACCTTCTTAAAAAAAGCACTTCCTGAAATCTGAGCTTTGCCACCCACTGCCATATGTCCACTGCTCCCTCTCCTACAAGTTACCACTTAAGGGCATTACGATATCTGCAGCCAAGTGCCTGACATTTGTGACTCTGGGGAAGGAGAGCAGCCATTTCACTTCCTAGAAAGCTCTTTGGAAATGGATTTCAGCAAGAAAAAAAAAGAGGACCCTCTTTTTTTTTTTTTTTTCCTGGTTTGGAGGCTGATGGACTGATCCCAAGCTTTACTCGGCTCCAGCCATGTGCTTGAGGTCACAATGAGGAAGCACACGGTCACCGCTCACCGGGCATTTGTTTCAGAAGAGGAGCACTGTCATTTTTCCCTGCCTTTTGCATCACTTCCCTGGCACTGAATAGCAGCAGGGTGGCTGGACCTAAACCCATTCCACCCTACCTAAAATTGCTGTCCCCAGTCAGCCTGTGACCCTGGTCGTCTCCCTGCTGCTGCGTCCCTGCTGGCTCGGGTAGGGCTCAGCTCACCATGAGTGATGATGCGCTGGTTCTAACTGAGCTTCTACCAGGCTGACATGGCTGTCAGGCAGGAAAGCAGTATGAATTCATTCTCACTGGAAGGAAAAATCCTGTTTTCTTCCCAAATGAAGCCTGATTTTCAGTTGGGAAAGGGGAAGCCCTGGAAGCAGTCCCAGTCATCACTGTGTCCTCACCTGCCTGGCCAGCACTGAGAAAGAAGCCCAATCGCTGGCTGCATCTCTCCCATCTCGCAGCGACCCTTCCTTGTTCCTATCCCTGCTCCTGCTGTGACTTGGCGTTCATACGTGACAGGGCCAGTCCTGCTGCTTAAAAAAATGCCACAGCCAAGTAGCTTCTGGAAGACCAGAGGCATCTGCAGGCCAGCAGATGCTGTCAGTGCCCAGCATTTCTCAGGACTGGTTTCCTGGGCCTCAGGAATATTTATTTGTACCCTGGCCTCAGTCCCAGATGGGGTCTTTGGATGCCACCGTTATATGAATATCTATTACAAGAGATCATCTTTTCTTGCTGTGCATCCTGTTTGTGGTATTTCTTCTCGAGAACCACATTTTCCCCTTACTCTGCTTCTCACTGTACTTGGTATTGTGTTATGATATAAGCAATTATATATAAAAAGAATAATCTAGGGATGGGCTCTTGGTTTTTCGATTGCAGTTTTCTCTCCTGGGGGCCTGTTCTTCTTTAAGCCATGTTCGGTGACAGACAGCTTCATTTGCTCAGATGTCCTTTGCCCTCCAAGGTTTAATGCATTTATTTAGAAGATGAAACTTACTGACAGTATTTGTATAGCACCCTCTGGAGTCCGACTTCTCCAAAATCTAGAAGTACATAATTTGTTTCCCCAACAAACAAACCCTATTAATTAAAATATTTTTAGCAAATTGGCTGGTATTATTTAGTCTCTGCCACAGTGATAGTTAAAGTCTACCCTATTTACCAGCTTCTTTTTCACATCCAGAATGCCAGAAAAGACTGTTTCCTTTTCTTATTTACACTGTAACAACCTGTCTTGCATTTCAGGGTTAATTCAGAAAACTCAAAATCTTACTCCATGTCTCTAGTGCATAAGGTGTTACATTCAGCCTGTGTTCAGAATTAGCTTTTGTTTTAAAACCCCTCCATACAGTGCTATACAACAAGAATTGCCACCTTTTGAGGCCTATTTTCAATCCCTCTGGGACTAAACCTGCCCTTGGTAGCAGAGCACTGAGGGCTGCATCGCCTCTGTCCTACCTGAGCACCGTCTGGTGCATGCATGCAGCATCTGTAGCAATAAGTCAAGACCGCATGCTGGAAAATTGGTGCACCGAGGGCAGCTCCAGGGGTAACGTGTCTCCAGGTAGGGTGAGAGGGGACAATTTGAAATGATGGATGCAGAGATGCCAAGCAACTGAACAAAGGCTGCAGGGTGTTATTATTTTCTCCCCCTTCTGCAGTACGCCGCGGAGCTGCTGGCGGTAGTGCGTCTCCCCTTCATCCACCCCAGCTATCTGCTAAACGTTGTTGACAATGAGGAGTTGATAAAGTCTTCGGAGGCCTGCCGGGATCTGGTGAACGAAGCCAAGCGTTATCACATGCTGCCGCACGCCCGGCAAGAGATGCAGACGCCGAGGACCCGGCCCAGGCTCTCTGCAGGTAAAGCAAAACTTCCTTCAGCATCACCAGCACCGGGGCACAGCCAGGGCATGCGCAGACCTTGGCTTCTTCCCTTTGCTGCCTTTCCAGCTTGAGCCTGGTGGAATTTCAGGCTCAGTTTTCAATTCCTGCTTTGCTCAAGCATGTAGGAGCCTTTCCCAGTGGTCCAACATGGGAACTTATGTGGTGTACCCTCCTGGAACTAGATTTAAAAGGAGCCTGACAGTAGGGTTTATTAGTTTTGGCAGAGGCTCACTGTGAGGTTCCCTCACTGTTCTGTAAGTCGAGCCTTCCATGCCTCAGTTTCTCTAGCTGCAGAAGGGGTGAATGATAACATTTGCTTCTTTGCCATTCAGCCTCTTCCAAGGAGCAGCTGATTCATGTTCATAAAATACCCTCGCTTTCAGAGCCATACGCAAATACATTGTTCTCATACCATGAGTCTTGCAGTAGTAGTTCAGGCTGTTTGCTGCCTCCAGAACAAATGGATCACACAGGATATATTCTCTTTTAAAAATCCCAGCAGCTAGGGAGAACTATAGTGCTTCAAAAAGTTTCTCATCTGAGGAATGCCCTTTTATTTTTTTTTTTGAAAAATACATGAAAAAAAAAAAAAGTGCCTAGCTTGCCAGCACTACCTGTGTCATGGCAGAGTTAGAAATATCCTAAATATTTGTTGAACAGTGCTACAAATTTCATGTAGCAAAACTGCTTCTGAGAGTCATATGGAATAGGTGAATTGTTTCAGTGTGCTACCTGTGCTCCTGCTTGCTACAATCACAAAGCCAGGCAAAACTTTCTGTCACAGGCTGCCACTAATGCTAATGTGACACCGCGATGGCATATCAAACTGCATCATTTGCTGCTTCTGGAGGCTCTCATCAAGACACCTTTCAAAAGGATGAAGTGTAGAGGACTTTCAATAACAATCCACCCTAAAAAGTCTTTCACTGAAGATGACTAATGGTGTGAAGTTTGAAGGGATTTTTGAAAAGTGCTTATTTTATGTATATAAAATTGTAGGTGTAATATGAACCATTTCCAGAAGCTTGTTGATGAGGGAAAAGTGATTCTCGTGGGGTAAGAGAGGGTGATTATAGTTTTTTAGGTCAGAGCCTAATTATATAGAATCATGTTATTTTGCATATCAGTGGCATTCACGTAGGCACAAAGGATCTCTAAACACTCTTTCCAGGCTCACTGCAGCATGTCACATGCCCTCTCGAGGTCATTGATTATAATCAAGTTATGTCTTGCACAGGTGATTAGATTTCCTGATATGTCGCAAAAATGATGATCTCTTGTTACCGAAAAATATTTATTTAAAACTGCACAGCACTTTCAGTTAATAACTTGTAAGAGAGTAACCTTGTATGAATGACACAAATATATATTTTTTAAAAAGCTAATGAAGAACAATGATAATCCATTCTTCTGAATTATGTTTAGTGCTGCGGCTCCTGATCTCTGCCTGGCAGTCTCACTTCTGGGCACCTGGATACACTTGTCTCTAAACTGGGCACCATAACAGATCACAGAAATGGATCTGGCCACAGGCACAGCTCCTGAAGTGGCAATTCCTTCCTGCTCATGGCTTCATGGTCCTGCTTCTGAGCCTGCCCCTGCTGGCAACAAATTGCACTGAGGCTTACAGTTGCTGCAGAAAGATTTTAACACTTCTGCAAAGCACTAAATCCAAACTGTTCCCAGCACTTGACCCGTGGGAGTTTGAGCCACAAAACGTCCCAGGGATAAACTGTGGCCCGTCACTGGAGTCCACTGCAGGGACAAGTCTGGAGAACCTTTCAGATTGGATTTGGTGTAGCCCTGGCTGGGAGTGAAGTGGCAGTGAAAAACACTGAGATTTGCGTTGCAAAAGTTCTGCCCATTTGCCCGAGCAGAGGACTTGGATTGCTGTACGCCTTGTGTGCTATGGGTTTGGAGAAGCTGCTCAAGCACAGATAAATCTCAGTTAATAACTATAATAGGGCAGGAGCTCTCTCTATCGTATTTCCTAGCACCTGGTCCACTAAGACCCTGACTGGGGACGTGAGGATGTATTATCTGCATGTGGAAAACCTGGTTTCTCCAGGAAAAGCACAAAAAAAAGACCCTTGAAAATTATCTAAGAGAGTGTATGAGGGAGAGAGTCAGGAAAGTCTCCCTTTTTTCTCACCCTTCCTAGTTCAATTGCAGTCTTTGTTTACTTAAAAAATACCCTGATTGCTGAGTATTTCTTGATAGGCTCCTGCCTGGTTGAGAGATGTCACTTTTTAATAATAGTGTTCTACTTGTTAAATCCTAGGTGTGGCTGAGGTGATAGTCTTAGTTGGGGGCCGTCAGATGATTGGCATGAATCAACGTGCTTTAACAGCAGTCACTTGCTTAAACCCACAAAACAACAAGTGGTACCCCTTGGCCAGCCTGCCCTTCTATGATCGAGAGTTTTTCAGCGTGGTCAGCGCTGGAGACAACATTTATCTCTCAGGTGAGCAGCAAATACACAGGGCTGGGAGAAAAGCTTCTGCCTTACAAAGTAGGCAGCACAAAGCAAGGAAGGATGTGCTGCTCCTGGGGAAAATAAAATAAAAGACAAGTGGGAGGGAGGTTGGGAAAGGGGATTTCCCTGCATTTATCTTCCTCCATTTCTCTGCCACGTTAGCGTTCTCTCAAAGCAGTCAATGGCAATATTTTGCTGTAGTAGTATGAAGAAAATAGGCCTGACAACCATCAAGCATGCAAAGAGGTTTCACTGCCATAGTAACACAATTTAAAATATTGGCTGTAGTTGAGTCTAAATGGTGGGTTATGGATTTTGAGACAGACAGGCTGAACTGCTGAATATGTGACCTACACTTAGAGTATTTGCTTACAGGGGCATTCATTTCTTGTACTTGTTGTTGAAACCTCTCTTTTGACAGTAGTCACTCGCCCTATAATCTTCTTAGTTCCAATGAAACTGAGACCATGCTCCTTAAAAGGCTTTAACTCACAAAGTTGCTGTCTGCTCTGCGCCTGTAGCATCACAGAGTCTGGTTATTTGTGGTCGTGTGGTACCTCTGCTTGGCTGGAGGGCGAAAAGCAATTCCCTCCAGGCAAAGGCTTGCTCTGGTGGCAGCAGAGCAGAGGTTTTGTGGTGAAGAGAGGAGCCTGGACAGGGAGGTGCAGATGTGTGGGATCTGAGGATGGAGCTGGGAGTGCAGATGCACCAGGCAGCACCAATGAGGGGTTACAGCTGTTGCCTTTCCCATATGGAGTCCCCTCACTGCATTTTCCACAGGCAAATGGAAGCCTGTGGTGCTAACTTCCATTAATGCTGCATAGAGGCCCTCAGGATCGATTGGAAATTATTTTTTGACATTTTTTGCCCATGTTTTTTTTGGTACTGGAGTGAAAGCCTTCTATGGAGGCTATTGTGAGATGGTGACTTTTAGTTTTTCTTAACTGGGGAGCTTTCCAGTATCGAGAGATATTTTAGACTGTGCCTTACCTGCTGGCAAAAGCCATTGAGTCCCAAATTCAAAGCTTATTTCAGCTCTTTCCTTTGAATCTGGATGAATGAGCTGATGGTATTCAATGGATAAAATAGGAGAGCTGGAAGTGCTGCATGGCTGGAAACCTACCAGAGTGTTGGCGGGTATTTTGCTTTGCTCAAAGTTACAAGACACAGGAAAAAGGGAAGGGGAACCAACACAATTGGGAAAATACTGGACTCCACACTGCATAGCATAGGTTTGGAGAGCGAAATAGCAAGGGAAATGCCTGGGTTTGTCATTAAACCACAGAACTGAGAGTCTTGTTTCTTTTCCTGGCACCACCACAAACTCCTAGTGTGGTCTCAGATAAATCATTTCACCTCTTTGTGAGGCACGCACTAAGCAGCTTTATTGGGAGCTTCAGTCAGAAGTTTAAAAATGACCAATATAAATACTTTGGAAAACCAATATAAATATTCAGAAAGCCAACTGTATCCTGGGCTGCATCAAAAGAAGTGTAGCTAACAGGATGAGGGAGGTGATTGTCCCCCTCTGCCCTCCAGAGACCCCACCTACAGTACTGTATCGAGGCCTGGGCCCCCCAGCACAAGAAAGACATGGAGCTGCCGGAGCAGGTCCAGAGGAGGCCACGAAGATGCTCAGAGGGCTGGAGCACCTCTCACGTGGAGGCAGGCTGAAAGAGTTGAGCTTGTTCGGCCTGGAGAAGAGAAGGCTTCAGGGAGACCTCATTGCAGCCTTCCAGTACTGAAAGGGGCCTCCAGGAAAGCTGGAGAAGAACAGTTTATCTGGGAGCGTTGTGACAGAACAAGGGGGAATGGCTTTAAACTAAAATAGGGGAGATTTACATCAGATATTTGGAAGAAATTCTTTACTGCGAGGGTGGTGAGGCACTGGCACAGGTTGCCCAGAGAGACTGTGGATGCCCCCGCCCTGGAGGTGTTCAAGGCCAGGCTGGATGGGGCTTTAGGCAGCCTGGCGTAGTGGGAGGTGTCCCTGCCCATGGCAAGGGGTCCAAACTGGATGGGCTTTAAGCTCCCTTCCAACCAAAACCATTCTGTAATTCTGTGATTTCACTTGAGCATCTTAAACTGTTTTACAGGAGCAGTATAGCTGGTTCTTCCTTTTATCAGCAAATGAAAATAAATAAGAATTTTGTCCCTGCAAATTAGATATTAAGTCTACAGTGAAGCTCTGACTCTGTTCTGCCCATGTTTGTGTCGCTTCAATCCATCACTGTATTAAGCACTTAGATTTCATCCTGGGCTGTGTCTTGCAAGCCAAGATAGGCTCTGGCTCATAACACCTTCTTGCAAGTGCTGCAGTAAATTAATAGTCTGGAAGTTATTTATGAACATTGGAAAGGGTCTATCCCCTTACGTACTTGTCCCTTGAAGTCTGACATCTTGATTTCTTCATGTCATCTAATAAAAAAAAAAAAAAACAGCCTTTGGGACGCATGAATAAATGACACAGATATGCATCATCGGAACAGATGCTCAGCATTGAGGGTGATTTATTTTAATTAGTCAAATGTCATTTGAAGAGTTTTTACTTTGTAACTGGCTTTGATTGCTGTGTGCAAAGCTGCTGCCGTTCCAGGAGCTCACGTAATTCTCCCCCTTTCTTTTCCTCACCCACGTGTTGGTGCCAGGCGGCATGGAGTCAGGTGTCACGCTTGCTGATGTCTGGTGTTACATGTCCTTGCTCGATAACTGGAACCTCGTGTCCCGAATGACAGTCCCCAGGTGTCGACATAACAGTCTGGTGTACGACGGGAAGATTTATACCATTGGAGGGGTCGGTGTGGCAGGCAACGTTGACCATGTGGAAAGGTAAAAAAATAAAAATAAAAATTGTGGTTTGCTGGTGCTTTGACTTCATGCTATGTTAGAAGATGTTTTTCCTTGTAAAGGACACATCCATTGTGCCATATGTGTTAAAATAAGCTTTTATAACAGCTAAGAAAGGAGGAAAAAATGCAGGATTAGGTTTCTTTTAAAGCTTCAGTGGAAACCATTGTTTCAAAACCAAAGACGAAAGCTGCCACTTTGTTGGTTAGCTCAGGGGAGGGAAGGGAGGAATTAAGCTTCTTTGGACACTTTACACAGATTATACAATGAACTAATAAACATCCTTTGAATGTGCTACTGATGGAAGTCTTTACAGACCACAAAAATCCTATTTTTTTTTGTAACTAAAAACAGCAACAGCAAAGTAAATTTCATGTATGCACCCTCCTGGTGAAGCACCTCAGCCCTGACCTGGCTGGTAGGAAGGTCCTGCCCTTGGTGCTCTTGGCCTGGAGCTGGGACCTGCCTAGCTCAGCGTTCAACAGCCAGTAAATGGAAACAGTTCTGAATTCCTGGCTGAGAGGGGTTGAATAGAGAGAGAATGGAAGCTTCTCTTTTCAAGAAGAATCCAGATATAAAAAATTTCCTGCTCTCACTTGAAGCTTAAAAAAAAAGGAAGGAACAGAAGCACAAAAGAAAGATTTTACAAAGTAGAATTCCAAAACTGACTCATTTCATGTCAACCATAGCATTGAATAAAAACATAATATTTTCTGTGCATATCAATATTCTCAATAAAAATAGAAACCACTGAATACTGAAATGCAGTATAAGAATATTCCATTCCAAAAAGATCAATACATCCCTAGCCTTACCCAAACACATAAAAGTGCATTGTGACAATAGAGTGATGATACATTTTTGTGAAATGTTTTCCTTTAGTGAAGCTGGCAGCCAAAAATATGAGTTTTCTTTCTTCTTGTCAGTTTTAGGTGCTGAATTTGAATACTTTTTCAGCAATATTTTGAAGCAAACAGTTCCTAGTAAAAGCTGACGTAACAGAGAATCAGAAAAAGGATATGCAAAAAAAAGGGGTATTTTTGAAAACAGTAGGATTAAAGGGGCTTTCCATCTATTGTCTGGGTTTGCAGGTAGCAACATTTATATTCTATTTATGCAGAGGGTGAGGGGTTTTTTTTATTTAAGTAGATATCACAAATATTGAATATCAAAGCCTATATTGAAAGAAGCTTTTTAATGTTTCCAAGCCAAGCACTCAGGAAATTAGGAAATGCCAAAAAGTTTATTTCTGCATCTCTGTTTTTTGGCATAACCACATGATCACTTTTTTTTTTTTTTTTTTTTTTTCCCCCTGAAGGAATTTTACCTAGTTCAGTGCATGGGAGCGGACACTAAATTGTAGAGGATGAAGCAAGTAGAGAGAGAGCAGGTGGCACCTGTTTTATGCGTGGCCAGAAAGATCTGTCTGGTGCTGAGTGATCGCCATTCACATGTGGCCCTAGTTTTGTGTTCCTCTGTCTTCACAATTCTGATGCTATTTTGCCAAGGAGAGATGGATATGACAAAATAGCCACTGGAAAGCATGTGTGCTGTGGGACAAGGTCTGCAGAAAGCCTGCCTTCCCAGCCCAGCTATGGGAAACTGCCTTTGGTGATGCCCTCGGCATGGCGGGGAAACGCTGGCAGTGAAGAACGAGTAATAAATAGTAAATAATAAGAGCAAATGCAACACGTGAGCATTGCTTCGCTCTTTACTCTGAACTTAATGTCGGCACTGCCTTTGGGACATGCTTTGAAGAAACTCTCACTGTTTTATGCAGAACTTTTTCTAATTTCTGAGGGAATTTGTCCTGTAATTTAAGTTGGGAAATGTTTAGCTAAGATAAATGGTTTAGTGAACATGGGAAGGAGCGAGCTCAGGAGAGGTAAGCAGTCTTCCATTCCATCTCTTGAAACAGAGCAACATCTAAATAATGCTACCACAGAGAGTTGTCTTGATAAATGACCTTGATTAAGGTCTTCCCTTTTATTTTTCCCAGAGTCTGATTCCTTCCTCTGCTCTAATTCTCATGGCCTTCCTTTACCACAGCATCCAAAGCATCGGCCATTTGAATGAACCCCAAATCAGTCAGTGTTGCCCCATCTCTTTCCCTGTCATCGCCGTCACCCAGCCCTTGCCACAAATGACATTCCAGTCTGCAAAGTCATGCTCAGACCCTTGGCGTACCCAGCTTGGCTCAGTTTTCGGTTATAACAAGCCCACCAAGAGACTTTTATGCAGGGAAGTAGTAGATTTGCTCCCTATCATTTCAGTGCACGCTGTCTCTGCCACAATAAGGATGTCTTGTCATGGGGATTTGCTAAACCCGTGGTTATAATTAATCTGCTATTGTCTATAAAGTGACTTGTGAAATGCAGCCATGGAAAAAGTTCAGCATGGCCTCTTTTGGGTTATGCCAAGAAATGAAAGAGCTTTTTGGATGTTCCTTTCTTTATTCTTTGTATTAAAAGGACAGTGGGGAATTACAGAAGCAAAACAAGCCATTGCTGAAGCTATGTGTTTTGAAAAGGATGTTTCAGGGGCCTGCTGTAGAAATGCAGGTGAGAAAAAGATAACCTTCATAGCTGTACTGAGCAAACTCATACATTTTCAGACAAAAGCATTTCCCATCTGGGCCATGCAGCTAATTTTTCTGAGTGTTCAGTAATGTGAATAGTCAAAATCATTGTACCCAATTTTACAAGCAGTGAACCCATCTGAATTTGGTTTGCAAATTTCAAAAAAAAAAAAAAAAAATTAACATACAGAATAACATCACTAATTGCTCAGTTGTCTGTCGTTGTATGCACAGTTAATACTCACTTCTTGACTTTGCCCTCTCTTTTTTTCCTGGCCGTCTCCCTCATATTTCTGCGTGGGCTTCACATTCATCTTCAACTGTTGTGCTGGGGTTTTGGATGGGACACTGAGATACCATGTCTCTGGAGGGGGAAGCTCTCTGTCATTCCAGCAGGTCTTACAAAAGTACTTTATTAAAATAATGCTAAGGTGACATGATCATGTGCTCCAAGTTAGGTGATGCCAAAAATTCCATTTACCTCTGAGTGAACATTTTTTCCCACAGTGCTGAATTTCTTGAGCGTCTTCTTGAGGTTTTGGTTGTTTTTCATCCCAAAGGAGGCATCATCATCCTATTATCCACCTGGATGGAGCTATGGAGACTTACCCAGGCCTGGTTCACGATGCAGTCCTGCACTGTGCTACCAGTGTGAAGGGCAATGCACTGGAAGCCCACCCCTCAGTGGCCCATCCATCAGCTCCTCTCATGCACACACATCTTATCTTTATCAATCACATTTTGCTTTCTGCTTACTGTTTTAGCCCAAGTGTGACCGTGCCCAGCTGACTTCACCTAATACATCTACTGCACCATTAGAAAGCATTAAAGCAAGTAGGGATTATGGAACTCCTCGTGATTTATGGCATCAGCTCCTGAGCTCCTCTGTCTGTGTTTTTGGTTGTGTCATTGATGCTGAAGGGTTCAGCCTCAACAAGAAATTCTGGTGCCGCTTAAATCAGTGGGTGTTTTCCCATCAACTTCAATAGGGTTGAGATTTTTTACCCTTCGTCGGTCTGTAAAGAGACAGTAAAGTTCTGTATTTCAGGACTATCACAAATAGACAGGTAGGAATCTTTTATTACTCATCTTAAAACAATGTGCATGTGCCAGACTGGCTGAGTTATAAGTCCATTCTCATGAATTTACGTGGGTATACATCCAGGGAGAGTTATGTTTTTGGAATGGCTCTTTAGGAAAATAACAGCGTGACTACAGTTCTCAATCAAGCCCCTCTGGCAAGTTTCTGTGTGACAGGGAGCAAGTCATTAGGGATTAGGCGAGAGAGTATTACACTTTCTGTCTCCTTCTGAGATATGAGTTGAGTTGGGAGGCGGAGAAATGAAGTGGATCCACGAGCTAGGTTTTTAGATAATGGATGGGCCTTGTAATATATGCAATTTGCAAGCCGAGAAGACTGCGTATGCTGACAAGACAATGTATGTGACTAAAAGTGTGGAAATGTGGGTGCTTTGTGGTTATTATCTGTTTGAAGGACAGAAGAAGATGAATCCCCTTGACCTGACAGCACTTTTTCAATAGGATTGTCTAAAACTAGGAGATTACTTCAGCTGGCAGTGTGCACTTGGAAGACAGTCTAAAAAATTCAATGTAAAAATAAGCCTTATAAACTGCTTCAGAGCCCACTGTTTTATTGAAGTCTTAACAAAATTAAATATATAACCTTGCCCAAGAATAGTTTATTCAGCTACTCACAACAGTCAAAAGAAAATAAAAAGGCAAAAGAAAAAAAATCCATTAATATGGTTTTAAACATCAGATGAATCATCTGAAGAGCAGATCAATATGACACTGTACAGCTTCATTTTAAATAGCAGCTTTCCTGCACCCAGAATTAAATAATGTATAAGAAACTGGAGAGTGCATGTCTGTAAGCTACTGACCATGATATAAGGATTCGATAATGAGTAAATGAACATACTTATATGGCTGTTTAATCAAGAAGGAGAGAAATGAAGAGAGTCGGGGGTGAAAAAAATGCTATTTTCAGGTACTGAAGAGATCAAAAGTCAACAAGGAAAGAAAGAAAGTGGCACAGCTTGAAGTGAAGGGTTTTTCTGCTGTTAATGCCAAGGTTGTAAGGGAAGAGCGAGAAAGGAGGTGCTAAACCAGATGAGTGAAGCAAAAGGAGGATCAAGCCCACAGATGAAATCCTGGCAGTGGAGAAGTTTTGAAAAGTAGTAAGGTTATTTCTGAGTGGGTTTTCTTCGTGCCTGGGCCATATTTTCTGCTGCATTCAGATCATTTGCCATATGAGGGGTACATAAATAAAACATAAACCAGAGCGTAATGCCTGCACAAGGCTCAGGAGAGAGGACACAGCTCGATGCAGAAGTGACAGGCTGGGACACATGCGTCCTGCGTGTGCTGAAGGCCTGGTGTCTGGAGCACAGCAGGGCCATGGGCCACGGGGTGCTGGACTGCTCACGGGGCAGTGTGAGGGCATCTGTGTAAAACCAAGCATGCAGGGACTGCAAAACCAGGAGTCCGTCATGTAAAGGGAGATATCTTTGTGGTTTCATGTTCCGCAGATTAGATGGGCTTTGTAGGCCCATAGCCAAGGACAGGCATGGACACACTGGGACTGGAGGGAGCAGTGGAGGAGAAGGAAGAACCTTTGCTTGGCTCGAAGCCAGCTCCCATTAAGTCTTCATCTGTGTCTTCAAACAGGGGAATCAAACGCAAAGCCTGATTAATGGAAGGATATCAAAGTGATTATTCTTTAAATCAGTTCCCTCCCTGCAGGCCCCTGAGCAGTGTTCATGGCAGCCTCACCAGCTCCAGTGATGGCAACACTGGAGATGGCGAGGCAAATGGAAGAGCCGGAGGGCAGAGAGGCAAAGCAGGTGTCGTTATTTCCTGTCCTTACAGTGGTTGCAAATATTCAATTTTATTCATCTTTAAACCAATTTAGTTAATCCAGGGCAAATCCCTATGTGAACACATTAAGAGTTGGCTTGAGCTGGACCAAAATGATGGAAACGTGCTTTGCAGTGAGAGACTTCAGGAGCTTTGACTAGTTAGTTTATCCTATAGAAGGTGGGAGAGAGGTGACTTTATTTTTCCTGCAAGGCCACATGTGAAAGTGAGAGTTTTGATAGCAGACACTTTCATAATCTAACAGAAAAAAATAGACTTCCTGTCAAGTGGGTGGGAGCTGAAGCAAAACAGAGGCTAGAAATCAGGTCTACAGTTTTGCAATGAGGAATAAATACCCAGTGGAGGGAGGGGCTCTATGGACAGACTGAAATTAGGTATCAGAAAGCCTTGAAGCCTTCTCTTTTTCAATCACAGGAATAAGTTCAGCATTTGCTTAAGAGGATTGCTTCACTGAGCAGCCTGTATAAAACCCAGGCTGGGTGGTGGTGTTGGGTGGACAAGAATTGTCTTCCACCTGCTTTGTGGCTTCACGACTTTTGAAACCAAAAGATATTCAAGACCAACGTTTTTTTAAGCTGTCCCACTTGCACCTGTGTCCCATAGATTTGCAGCCTTTGGCTTTTAACAGATGAAGTGAAACTGGTCATTTTTGCTTTCCTAGTGGCAGAAGAAGGACAGCAGGAGACAGAAAATCATTGTACTGCATAAATGGAAATCTGTTAAAGTGGATGAAAAACGGGGTCTAGGAGGCCAGGAATTCCATTAGTGAAATTCATCCAGAAAAGGATCTATTGTCTTTACAGTTTGAATCTTTTGCCAGTATTCCTATAGCCATAGTCCTCAACCACACCCCAGCCCCAGAAATTTTGAAGGCTCTAGCCCTTCCTGTGTCTGAAAATGTATTAGAAGGATCAGAAAGTCATTAGCAGTAATGTGCCTGTCTTGAAAACAGTGGTCTGCCCAATTTCTAACCAATTTAACCAATTCCTTAACCAGTTTTCTTATATAATAACACATCAAAAATCAAATTACCAAACCTAAAATGTTTGGTTGGTGAGTTGGCAAAGTGTAACCAAAAAGCAGTGTATCAAACTGCTTATACTGTGTGACGTTCTTGTCTTTCTGTGAGGACAGGAGTGAGTGCTGCCTCGAGGGCTAGGGGCAAATGCAAGAGATGCAGCACGTGGTGCTCTGCTTGGAAGAGCTGCTTGTGTAGTCAAACTTGCATCAGCACTCAGTTTCGGGACCAAAATTTAAGAATAAGCCCAATATAGGTTTGTCCTCTTGAATGTTCCCAGCACTGTGTTGCTTAATCTCATTATATTTCTGCCCTTTGATCACTTTGTTGTAGATGAATTTAATTTCTCAGTAACTAATTTAGAGCATTGTAAAATGAAGTTCTTGGTGATCATTATAAGGGACTTTGCCCTTTTTTTTCAGTTGAAGTTTGCATCCCTCTTGCTTTTCCTTCATTTATGAGTATGTTAATTACTTTCAGTTATATTACTTGGAAACTCATTAATGCATTTTCATTAAGCACATTAGTTTGTGCCATTTCCACCATTTGTATCTTTTGTCCCTTATATTTTCCCCGAGTTTGGGCAGTGAGGATTTGAGCGACATGGTACAAAGGGAGAATTCCCTTGCCACTAAATCATTTCCTACAGGTGGATTCCTGGCCATGGATTCATTTAATGTTTGCATATTGCATTTTACTAATATTAAGAGCAAAAGCCCTAAATGGGTGATGAGGGCTTCTGTTCTTATAGTACACAATTTTGAATAATCACCACTCAGGAAACACCTAGTTGACTGAATGTGCCATTACACGGAAATATTGAAGCCTAAAAATCACATTATTTTCCACTGTCTCCAAGACTCATTTTGGAGCCGCTATTTGGATCCCTGCCACACTATTTTTTAAAAAATTGACGTCTGTGCTTGTGACATTGTCTAAAATGAATCTTCATCCATGGATTATTAACTACATACCCCTTATGGTCAATGGCTTAATTAAATCAGATATTAACGACCTTAAAACTAGTTTAGCACTGTCATACATACTCTTTTCTGTTTGCTTCACATCAAATATAGATGCAATGGTGAAATCTTATTCTAGCATTAACATTTGCAGCATCCTGCAATGAATGGTTGGCACAATGGAAATTAAATGGAAGCAACTCACTCTGGCACAAAACGTGCCTCGTTGGTCAGTTAACTGGAGTAAAAAGGGCTATCGTGTTGCATTATAGTGCAGGTGAGATGTGTTCCACAAGCTGAACAACTGAAGTATATTAACTGTTGCCTGCTTGCGGTTGCTATTGGATATCACTGCACTGATTTGCAAGAATAATCTCATTGTACAGTCATTAATAGAAATTAATTAGTGGAAGACATCTCAACAAAGATGTCCTGAGTCTCTTTAGCTTGGACTATAATGAGATTTGAGAGGCATATACAGAAAATAGAGCTAGCTTTCTCTGGGCTTTTATCAATGTTTTAAAAGCTCAGAGAAGGCATTAATTACACTATTTACCAAGTGGTTGAATTTGTATGATGTGAGAAAATACATTTCCACCTCTGTTTTTCTTCAGCTTGTCAAGCTGCCTTCCTGTTACATCTCAGCCTGCTTTCTCTGCCTGTCTATCCTGCCTTTACTCTTCAACTGGTGTTACATCATCTCAGCTCACTCTGCTGTTGTGGTTGTAGGTACGATACCATCACCAACCAGTGGGAGACCATCGCTCCTCTGCCCAAGGCCGTGCACTCGGCCGCTGCTACCGTCTGCGGTGGGAAGATCTACGTCTTTGGTGGGGTGAACGAGGCCGGCCGAGCTGCGGGGGTCCTGCAGTCCTACATCCCTCAGACTAATTCGTGGAGTTTCATAGAATCTCCAATGATCGGTAAGGGATTCGTGTTGTCAGAGTAAGCTCATATTATGACAGAAATCTCTGTGCTTCAGGTATTTTAATGCCTTTGCAGAAAGCAAATGAGCTGTGGGGAGAGGGGCTGTGTTTACAGCAGATTGGCAGGAATGCATGTATTTTATACAGAGAGGCAATTATCTGGATCTTCACTGAAGGCAATTGTCACTCATTAATACAGCTAGTTATCAGCTAGAAGTGATGAGTTCAAAGTAGAGGAGAAAGGAAAGCAGTTATTAGGTATGGACAACTAGTAATTTTAAATCCAAAAAATCGTGAAGTGCCGTGAAACTTTATTCTAACATCATGTGTTGCTCCATGCTTAAAACAACACTGCTCAGTTAATGGATTGTTACTTGTGTTTTTTGTTGAAATGCCTCCTGTCCTGTAGCAAGTGGTGGTCATTCTTAACTGAGGTTTGTCAGTGGTGTCAACAGGCATACCTGCTTCAGAGTCTGAATTCTCCAAGACATGTAGATTATTAGAACTGTGTTTATTAGTATATGATGCCCTAGACCTCTCTGAATATTTCACCGGCTAGAGCAAGAAGCTCTATTTTACAGAAAAAGAGCAAGACGAGAGGCCAAATTTTCCAGTGTACCAGCCAACTTCCGAGGTGCAGACTTCCAAAATTATGGTAGTGCTCAGAAGATTGCAACTTATTTGCTTTCTGTGCCAACTTGCACCCCGAGAGTTGATGGTGCTTTTGGAAGCAGGGTTTAGCATTCAGCCTCGCAAGGACATTTCTGCAGGTAACAGCCAACAGGACCACGTGCTTTGTGCTGGATGGATGGCTGTGGGCAGCCTTCCATCTGGCTGTACTCCAGCATCCTGAGAAGCAGCACTCATGCAGTCACTGCAGAGAAGCTGCTCTGGAGTGGCTTGCTTTTGTGTCCTAAACCTCTTAGTCATGTGTGACACAGGGTGCTTCATGTAACAAGTCATGATGTCAGTGCTGGGCTGTGGTAGAGCAAGTAAGAGTAGCAAGTAATAAATTACAGAAATACAGTTATAGGGCATTCAGCTGTGGCCTAAGAGCATTCAGAAAGCTAAAAGAAGCTGCTCTTTTTATGGTAGCTGTCACAGTTCTTACAACTCTCTTCTTGGGGTTCCCTAGTAAAAGGAATTACAAGGTGTTGGTGTAGCCTCCCCTGTGAAGGCAGCATTGCTGCATCCCAACTCCCTTGCTGCTGTTTGTGTCCCGAATAACGTAACATGACATGCATATGATGCAGCATGAAGCGCCCAGCAGGAGGGCGTTAACCGGCAAAAGTCATGTTTATGTAACACAGCAGTGCAAACAAACCTATTTCCTGGCTTTTTCCATCACATGGCTACAGCTGCCGCTGTTCATTTAAGCCACTGACTGACAGTATGAGGTTTTCCAGCACTCAGAGCGTATTGCAAAAATGAATGCATTATGCAAAGAGGTATTCCTTTTCCTTACCGAAATAGTACAAGTGCCACAGGAGCTAAGCAATCGTTCCCTGGACTCATTATGTTGTCTAGCAAGCATCAACACCATGCGTCCTTGGAAAAATCATCCAAACCATCCAGACGAGGGTTTGTCACCCATTGTTATAGTGGATGTGTACTATCATTTCCTAACAAAAATACACGGAAGACACCAAGGAAGTTAAAAGACAGTGTCTATGTTCTCTTGATATAAGCAAATTTAATTAATTAAATTGAAGGCATAAAATATATGATGAAATGCGGAGTTGCTATGTGGTTTTGTTGCGAAATGTGTAATTCCTATTTATTTGCAAGTAAAGTAAAATAACACAAAGTCTGAAAAATTTGCAGCCTGGTGGAGAATGCCAAGGAAAATGAACTGATGTGACACTTGATCTTCTCTTAAAAGGCTGTGGGAATATTTCAAATACATTTTTATTTCTCCAGCTCTACAAGAAGCATAGTATCACCTGTGCTTGTAAAGTATCCCCAAAGAGCTGAATGATACTCCATGTGCAATGCAGTCACCTTTACATAAAAGAAAGAGGGAGTAGGAATCTTGGAGTACTTTTTACAACATGGAGATGAGGTGAACTCTGAGAAGATCATTTCTGGGGTGCCTTTGACAGCCTCAAAGCCTTTTTGTGTATGTTTGTGAATTCTTAAGGTGTCTCTGGGCTCAGTAAACTCGAGACATCTGACAGTGGGTTGTGTTGTTTAAGATCGCTCCAGAGATCAGTGAAAGCTGTTTGACTTCAAATGGGTTAACAGATTATTTAAAAACACATCGAGCACGCTCAGGTATCTAACAGTAGATGCAGGTATTGAAAGTACCTGAGGTCTCTGGAGATCTTTAGACTGTTTCAAGTCACTGTGGTATTCTGCAAATGTGCCATGCTGCAATTCAACTCACTGACGTGTTGGAACCCAACACATCCGTCTCTTCCAAAGCATCATGTCCCAGCCTAACCCAAAGCAGAAATGGCAATAATTGTGGCAAGGGAAAGGGGTATTTTAAGATAATCATATGGAGGGTGAAGCAGGCTGGGTACTGAAATCTTGTGTGTGCAGAAGAGGTATGGAGTGGGGACCAATCATGCGTCCACATAGTTCAGCCTCTGCTCTCTTCTGCCTGCCTTTCTCCTATGAATAAGCAGTGAATTCAGCCCAAGCTTCTATTTATTCTTTAGCCTGCACTTGTTGGGACACCTGTGGGCAGTAGGTATGGAACTAGGCTCAACAACACATTGCACAGGAATGCTCTGGTAGCCTTTGAATAGAAACAGGTTTTGATTACACACATCTGTGCTTGGAAATGAGGCTTTCTGCGCTGCACATCCTTTGCTTCACTTCTGTCCTCCCCATCTTTGGAGCCGGGAGATGTTCCTGCAGCAGCACAGCAGACAGCTCGATAGTGGAGCATCCCAGGGCTTTCACAGTGCATGTTTCCAGTAGAACACCTCCTCTTCTTGTGCTGAGGCTGTATGACGTTTGCTGCTGTCCTACAACAGAAAATGAACCCAGGCTACATCCTTGCAGTGCGTGCCTTTCTGCACCAGGTTGTCCCATATGACTCTGCTAAAAATATATTTCATGCCCAGCTTCCTAAGTTTTGTCTTATTTAACAAGATGGCTGTAGACATGCTGAAGTCAGTGATAGTAAGTTAGCCTAATTATCCTGTCACTGCATTTTAGTTCATGATGTGTCTTCATATGAGGGCACTAAAATACATCTTTTTTTGGAATCCTGACCAGTCAGTATCTCTACTGGTGGAATTACATGTTTTGATTAGTGTTTTTGGATTTTTTAGAAAACAGTGTTTATTCATCAACACTACCAAATTTTAAAACCTTCTGAAAACTGTGCAAACACAGTGGTCAAAGATCTATGAGCTTTTCTGTTTTCTAATCCAAGTATCTTGTTCCTCCCCATACTATTCACTCCTGGAGTGATGTGTCCAACCAAAGTGGGACAAATCACAGAGCTAAGAATGCAAGAAATATCTGGAAAATGATGTTAGCGCCATCTGCACATTTCTACTGCACTGTCTCATGGCTTGGTTTGGTTAAAATACAGAATCATTCCCATGAATTCATTTTTGCACTTCACAAGAGAAATTAGATGTGTGTCTAGTCCTGTCCCTCTCGCAAGGCCTATAGTTTGGTACCCATGCTGTGGACTAGGCTGGCTCTTGCCTAGAAGTCTCAAAGCAGTGAGTGTTTCATCTCTTCCTTCAAAATATTTTTCCTCCCATGACTTTTTTAGTTTATAGTATTTTTCCCAATAGTAAGCTTGAACTTTTTTTCCTGTCTCACCCGTTTCTCTTCCATAGACACCATATCTTCCATTTGAAATGTCTTTTCCGACTCCTTGATGTGTTCCTGCTACAGATACTGACCCTGCCCTTTCTCTCACAAAGTTTGTAGTTTTGTGTTTGCTCTTTACCATATGTCCACCCCTCTACTTCCAACCGCTGCGTCATCTGCATGGCTGTGCTCTGTCAAACTCTTTTCCCTTTATCAACATTTTTCCAGTAAATGTGATGCTAAAACTGCCCTATGGTGGCCACAGAGCCTTCTGCTTTGGGGCAGTCATCTCTGTCACACACACACAGCTGAAGACAGTTGGCCTCGGGGGCTCTGGGGGAGGTCGTTGAGGAAAACATGGGGCTCTGGGGAAGGTCCTTGAGGAAAACATGGGGCCCTGTGAGGGGCTGTGTGATGAGATCAGCTAGCATGAGGGGGAGCTCACTGTCTTCACGCATGATGCTGCGTCCTGGTTTTCTCCTCCTCTCACCTGCTGCACGTTCCCCACCAGAGCTAGGCCCATCGGGCCCACTTTTGGAGCCCGCCTGCCCATCAGGGCATTCCTCAGCCTGCTGTCTCCTCTGGCCTTGATCCCGAAAGTGCTGGCTGCCCCACGATGACAGCCCGGTGCCAGAAGGGCTGACACCTGAGAACTTGCTGCCAATTGCAATAGCTGCACCTCGGCCTCACAAGCTATGTTAGGATCAGGCCGCAGCCTCCCGGCTGCTGAGGGACGCTATCTTATTCATTGCTATGCCATTCTTGAACTTGTCTGCATAGCGTTCAGGCAGGGGAAGACATGCTTACTATTAAAAGCTGATTTAGTTTCTATTAACAAGTCTCCTTTCTCCAGTGTGCTTCACCATGTGCATCCATCTCCCTCTACAGCCACCCATGCCTGCAGGGACACCCTTTGGTTGGAGCTGTGTCAGGAATGTAGCGTGCTGGCACTTCTTCCTCCATATAAAAAATGTTTGGCTGGTTTGGTTTTAATAACCTGTTTGCAGATGAAGTGCTCCTGGCATTCATTTTCATGCCACTTCAGGCTCTGACCACGTGCTTTACTGGATGCAACAAAAGATCGTTGAGTAATCATGGAAGGGAAAGCAGAACTATGGTACTTGACCATATAACGTACCAAGAGATACGAGAGCTACAAAACACATCACAGACAGCATGCTGTTGCTCTGAATTGAGCACACCGGTAGGTTAAATTATCAACCCCATGTGAAGTACACATGAGGATTGTCTTTGAATGCATACCCTTCCCTGCAATGACCTGTCTTTAGAAGAATAGAAATACTTGCATATTTTCTCCTTTGGAACAGCAAAGGAGAATGATGATATTATCCACTTGGAAAGAAGAGTACCTTTTATCTATTATTTCCTTTACACTTACTCTGCCTTTTAATCTCAAGTGTTCTTGCTGTCTTGGACAAATTTCATTTAAGATTTTCCAGCCTGAAGTAGATTGCTGTGTCTGGCAGCCCCAAGATTTGTATTTTGCAGAGGAAAGTTGGCTGCATCTCCATAGCCTCAGTTTCCGTGTTCCCTCTCCTCTTTTCTTTCTTTCCTCCAGCAGACAACTGAAATAACCAGTGTTCTGGCTGTGTCCCATGGTAATCCTCTGGCCCATAGGACCTTATGTTCAAGACCATTGACCAAAAAGCCCAACCAGAATATGCTTTCGCTAAATCAGGGTCTCCCACCTTGCGTTATTACCATGTTACAGACCAGCAGTGACTGAAGCTGGAGTCTCCTGGCTGCATGCACGAGGATGTCAAGCCCTGGAAAGGACAAACAGGGAAAGGCACATGTAGTACCTGGGATGCAGTAAGGTCGCAGACTTTCTGCCTCCATGGTAACAAAACAAAGTAAAATACGCTGCTTTCTCTCTACCTTTGTCTGGAGGGGTGTCCCTCATATCTTTCTGTCATATATTCATCAGGGTCAGGAAACTGTTCGCTGTGAACTTCTCCTTTCCTGAAGGAAGCTGCAGAGATTTCCGTGTTTCTGTCTCAGGCTTGCTTTGTACCAACTTATGAAACTGTAGCTAAAGCCAAAAGCACTAAAAAGACAACATATAGAAAATGTATTGAAAAATTGATGAGAATCAACCACGGTTGCACCTTAAAAAGAAGAAAGGAAAAAATATCANAAAAAAAAGAAAAGTCACTATAAAAATAACCAAGGGGTTTCCCTCTTTTTCTTTGACAAAAAGGAAAATGAAGTCAGTGATTCAGTCTCCTGAGAAGTCGCTGTTTCTGCCTTGAGGGAGCCCCAAATAATTTCCCTGTGAGATTTGGGAGTTGAGTTCTGAGCTCTTTTTTTTAATGCAAGACTTTTATTCCCCTGCAAAATACTGCTAGTTGAAGGGAAAAAAAGCTGGGAGAATGTGATAATTAAATATGGAGAATTTCTGATGAGTGTCTTAGCTGGAAAAAATGTCACATATGCAAGTCTGATTTGGAAAGAGATGCAAGATGGGTTGTTAGGACAGATAAGTCTTTCTGATGAATTATAGTGGCTTAGTGGCACCGAGAAGAAACTGAATACTCCTTGTTCTATTTTCTGGATGAATTAGTTTCTTCCCATCTGTTCCCAAGGATCAGTGACATTTTCCTAATGCATCTGTGTTTTTTGACATATGCCTGTAGATACTGCGAGTAATAGGAGCCCGAACTAAACACATAACATGTTTTGTCTGTGCTGCAGGGTGCTGCAGCCCCATACCTCCCCCCAGAACACACCACAGCCAGGCTGGAACAGAAGCAGACACCACAAAACCATTATTTGCCTTCTAGTTTAGCAAGTTAAAATCCCAGTTAAGGAAATCACCACTCTTCTGGACACATCCAGCAACTTTTGCTTAACTCCAGACAAATTAAATCTCTCATTAAATATTTAATGGAATTGGGTGGTTTTTAAAGAACCTCAGGGCTACAATGCCAGTCAGGCAAGAGGTAAGAGAATGCCAAAAGTAAAGTCACCAGGGCTGGTTTAAGCCCCCCTCTTTCTTTCTTTGTAAAAAGGTGCAGTCATAGGATCACAGACCTGGGAGGAACATACGGAGCCCTTGGACACTGTATGGAGGCTGTTATCTGTGATGCAATGCACACTACAGATGGGGCCCTGCCCTGGATGCCCACCCCACACTCAAGCCAGCAGCACTGTGTCCAGGCTAATTCCCCACTGGTGCTGGAGGAGGATCACCCTTTTCTGAGCATACAAATATGCAGATTTGGGAAAAGCTGTAACATATAGCTACTTATGGAGAATTTTTAGAGGAAGCGGAAAAGACTCATCCCCTAACACTAGGATGGCCATCCAGGAAATGTCTGCTCCAAAGGTCTTCATTCTTAGAAAATTAATTGTGAGGCATATTTTAACTCAAGTAAAGCAATGTATTCTCCCATCTTTTGTTCCCAGACATTACTGATTGGCTTCACTGAAATGCTGATTAAAAAAACTCTATCGCATCAAGACAGACATCATCATGAGAAATTTCAGCCCAACTGGCTCATACTTAATAATGTGCATATGGTGTGATAGCAGCATGCGGGACAAGTCAACTAATTAAATTAGAGCTATTTTATTTTATAAATCCTGGTTAGTTTTACCAGTATTTCTAATAATGCTTCAGCTAACACAAAAGTTTTAAAGCATCCTTGGAAACTGACTGAGCGTGACTTAGGATAAGGCACTTACTTAATTTCAAACCCCAGCTTCACACAGCTCATTGCTAACGTACAGGACTGCTTGGAGATACTCCACACATCTGAAAATCAAAATGCAGGTGGATTTATGAGAAGGAAAAAAAAAAAGCTGGGTCTCAGAAAATCTTCTGGATTGTGTGGGTGACCTTCCCACAAGCAAAAGTAGAATACAAAGGAGAATCAACTCTTGAATATCATTAAGTGGGACTCTGCACTGTGGGATTCTTCTGTATGTAGCTGCTGCACAGGCTTGGGAAGCATCTGAGTTAAAATTTGCAGCAATTCAAAATTCTGAAATAACTTGACATCTTAATTTCATATGTAAGAGTGGTGCTTTCACAGTGACTCCATTAGGCTTTGCAAGAGGATAATTGTACTTTACCAGTTTAGAGGGAGGTGTGTACTGGGGGATGAAGGACTGATGAACTTTAAAAGTGACTTTGAGAACTTTGAGAGGGAAGAACAAAACCAGGAAAGATTTCCTCATTTTTCTTTCCCTAGCCTTGGAGGTTTAGAGAAATGTGACTTATCTATAAATAAGGGGAATGTATAAATAAAAAACAGTCTCCAAACCTGAGCCTAAAACTGATCTCAGTGTTGCTTTCCATTGACAGATAACAAATATGCTCCTGCAGTCACTCTCAATGGGTTCATCTTTATTCTTGGAGGAGCTTATGCACGAGCAACCACCATCTATGACCCAGAGAAAGGCAATATTAAAGCAGGTCCCAACATGAACCACTCCAGGCAGTTCTGCAGGTGAGAAAAAAAGCATTCTAATTGAATTACCAGTGCCTTAATGTTTTCTGCTGCTAAATAAACTAATACTGCCTAATAGCGAAGGGGGCAGGGGAAGGGAGGTGAGTACCGTCTGGGGTTTTTCCTCTTTCTCATACGTGTTTAGGGATGCAGCATTTTCCAAAGAGCGCTTCCAGCATCCTCCTGTGGTTCATGCATCTCCTCGTATGCAGGAACCACGGATCAAGGGAGAGCCATGCACTGGGCTTCTCCAGCAGACCACAGTCACCCTGTTTTACTCAGTTTGCCATGCAGAACCAGAGGATGATAAGTACACACTATATTAGACTGCCATCATGTGGGATTGGTTTTTACTAACTAGACTTGAAAGGAAAAAAATACTGAATAAGCACCACACACTGATATTAATTATTATTTATTATGTGTCTTTGATTGCTTTTTGGGCTCCCTACCCTCATCCCAGTCACAGGTTTAACAAACTTCCCAAACTGACGGACGAAAATAAAACTTGGCACCCATCACAGGTACTGGCAGAACTTAAAGGCCTTTTAAAAAGTATTACATTGCTGTTACAGAGAGCAGAGGCTGGCTGCTTTCGGGCACTGCTTCATGCCAGCCTCTCGCAGAGCAGTTACCGTGCTGGGGATGGCCGAGCTATCCGTGTCATGCCGAAAAGCCATCGCTTTCAGCCACCACATGCTTGGCAAGGGCTTGGTGTTTATTTCCATTGCAGCAGCGTCTCGAGACACAGAGCAAAGCCAGGGCTGGAGGGGTTGTGCCCGACGGGTAGGGACGGTGCCATGGGGTGGCTGCAGGGCCCAAATAGACCCACATCTCCAGCCTGGTTGGCCAACAGCTCCCCTCCCTGACCCCGGAGTTTTTCTAACACCTGTCCTAGGGTTGAAAAACACCTCTGTGTTTTAACTTGGGTTTAATCTTCTGCTTTGGTGTCCGTTTTCTCCAAAGACTGAAAACCAGAAATAAAGGGTATGGTACAGCCGATATAACTGTCACCACCAGTCCAGAATCAGAGTCACAAAGACTTTGGGATCATAGTCCTAGCCAGCAAAATGCAACGTGAGGAACCCTGGTGCATTTGTTCAATTCCTGAATCTTACCAAAGAGGGATGAAGAGCTCTTTGAACATCTCTGTTTTGTAAAACATAACAAATATCTGTTAATTAAGCATCTGTTTGTAATACACCACAAGAGAAATTGCTTAGCTGTGGGTGATTTCAGACAGGGGCCATTAGCTGAGCAGCTAACACAACCACTACCTGAGGTTTCTAACATGAAGGGATGCTTTGTTCTGCACCCAGCAGTAGGCAAACCTTGTGACTGACCAAGGAGAGTTAACCAGTGACCTGCTTCGTCACCGTCATGGTGTTCCCAATAAACTTCCTTGGCTTATGCAGAATATGACACCCGCCAATAAAAAAGTAACTTCAAAGTTTTATATGATTTTTTTTTTTTTTTCCAAAGCCTAAAGCAATTGTCAGCGTGGTAGACTGGAAACCTACATTTACAGTGGGATAGTCACCATAAATAGGAACAGTTCAGTCCCTCCCTCCTGGATGCAAAAAAAANAAAAAAAAAAAAAAAAAAAAAAAAAAAAAAAAAAGCACCATTTCAAAAATTATTAAATGCACTGGAACATGTTCAAGGAAAAATCTCCTTTTTGGCCAAAAGGAGATGTGAAAGCTATGACAAAAACCAAATAAATCAATATGCATGGAAACAGGGAAAGTGGGAGCTTAGCAATAACACATACAAAGTACAGGTTAAAACTGGCTATGGCTACAGGCAGCTGAGGGAGCCAGTGAGGTATCAATGGCCAATAGGAGTAGAAAGAAAAACACTTGAAACATGTTAGGATTAAAGTTGTCATTTTTATCAGTTCTAAAACCATTGGTAGGTGAGACTAATGAAGTAGAAAAGTGTAAAACAGAATAATATGATGGCTGGTTCTTGTTTGCATTTGGAAGGCAGAAAGAAGCTTTGGCTCCATCTTATCGTGTGATGGACCAAAAGCAGGTATGGCTTACAGCATGGAGAGACGTGAAGAAAGTCAGAAATTACATTCTCACATCAGGTAAAATGGTTGCCTTACACCCAGGCACCTTTAGAGACTTAGCTGAGAAGCTGCTTGAATCACTGATGTTGATTTGTAAAAACTGTTACAATTGAGGGGGATTCACATGGATCAGGGCACTGCCAAAGCGTTTCCCATATTTTGAGAAGGTGAAAGGCGGAATTTTAGTGCAGCAGTTAATTTTGCAGAGTATCATCATCAGGCTAAGTGGTCTCTCATTTAACCTGATGTTGGTCCTTTGCAAAATAACAGTGGTTAATTTGGGATTTCTTCAACAAGTAACTAGACACTAATAATGTAGTGAACAGCAATCAATGCATTTTCCTGGAAAATGGGTCTTTAGAAGCAAACCTGCTGTCTTTTGGTTTTAGGGGTGGGAGCTGGGTTCTCTGTTTTGTTTTTTAATAAAACACGCCTGGCTGCCCAAGACAACTGTGGTGCTATAATATACTGCGATTTCTCCCAGGTATTTGGCTGGTATTACATGGAATTAACAAGGCACACATTAGAGAGATTAAATCTGCTTCACTGACAGATCTCAAAATGTAGTTGTTAATGAGAAGATATCATTGAGCAAGGCCATCAGCAACTAGCATTGAATCTTCTTCAATGCTGTGTAATATTTCTACCAACAATCCAGGTAATAGAGAATCTCCCCTGGTAAGGTTGCAGGTGGTGTAACATTTGGTGGGGTTAAAAATATTACAGAATGAGCAATACAGGCTGTTATCTGCATGTCCCAGTCGGGCGGTCTCAAGCTAGCAGCGGTGTTGTAAATGCAAAGCAATGCATTTAGGAAGCACAACTGCAGCTGCACCTGCCTGTGCTCCCTTCAGAAATTCGGGCTCACAGAGAAGGACATAACAGAGGCCGCTTGGAGCTGCACAATGTGAGCTCTCATTGCAATGCTCTGGGTAAAATGTCAGAGCAACAGTGGAGGTGTAATGGAGGAATGAAAACAAGTTGGGAAGAGAGAGCACTGCTGTACAGAACCACGGAATCGGGGGCGTTGGAAGGGACCTCAGCTGATCACTGGTCCAGCCCCTGCTAAAGCAGGTTCCCTAGAGCAGGTTACAGGGGAAAGCTTTCAGGTGGGTTTTGAATATCTCCAGAGAAGGGGACTCCGCAGCCTCTCTGGGCAGCTTCTTCCTGTGCTCTGTCACCCTCAAAGTACCCAAACATTTTCCTCATGTTCATATGGAACGTCCTTGTCTTGTTCTGGGCACCACCAAAAGAGCCTGGTCCCATCCTCTTGACACCCACCCTTTAGATATTGACAAGCACTGATCAGATCCCCTCTTAGTCTTCTCTTCTCCAGGCTAAATGGTCCCAGGTCTTTCCTCATAAGGGAGATGCTCCAGGTTTCTAATCATCTTGTAGCCCTCTGCTGGACTCTCTCCAGAAGACCCCTGTCTTTCTTGAACTGGGGAGCCCAGCACTGGACACAGTGCTCCAGATGCAGCCTCACCAGGGCAGAGCAGAGGGGGAGTATCACATTCCTCGCCCTGTTTGGCCACGCTTTTTTTAATGCACCTGAGGATACCACCGGCCTTCTGGACCACACTGCTGCCTCATGGCCAACATGTTGTCCATCAGGACACCCAGGTCCTTCTCCGCAGAAAAAAGCATTGACAAGATGAACGTGGGTCTTGGTTGCATGCAGCAACATGTGGAAATACTAGCAAAGGTTCAAGTGAAAACTGCAAAAAATGACCCCCAGCTGCAAAATAAATAAATAAATAAATAAAAATCTTTGACATGAATTTAAAGGATTTTATCAAAGAAAGGCTGAGAGGTGTCGATCACTGGGAGCAAGCAGAAAAGCTTTCGGTCTTGCAGATCAAAGGCTAGAAAGCGACGTTACGCATCTGAGCCTTGAAGTGAGGCACTGCCCTAACAGCAATCAGACAGCGATGCTTCAGGGGAGGGCTGAGCGCACCGATGTGGTGTTTGTACGAGATGAGATGTGCTTCCAAGAGAGCTGCTGCCCAGGGAAGTGTCTGTGGCCTGCATATACACAACTCTGACTCACATGGAGGTCCCTCCAGACCGTAGTCTGTGAGCCTACAATTCCTCATTCCACTCATTAGCAGGGATCACAAAGCATGGCTTAAAAGCAGCAACATAAACAACTTAAAAATTAACCCCGTGCTATCGATCTCCTCTCAGCAGGAATCACTCACGGCCAAATTCGCTGGGAAAATCTTGACCGCATCACCTCTGTTTTTATCTGCGCTGCTTTTACATGTGAAGTGAGATTGCTTAGAGAATGGGGAAGAGGAATGTGCGTGGTATTCCCTGCGTAGCACATGTGAAAACATAGAGGTCCACTGGAGCGGTTTTAATATCCAGTTAAATTACTCTTAATGAAAAACTAAACATCTCAGAGCTCCAGCTCGTGCTCAGCTTGAGCATCCACTTTCAGACTGAGGCCAGCCTCATGGAAGTCAGTAAGAAGTTTGTGATGACCTAGAATCAACCTAGATGGTGGCAAATGGGCAAAGGGTGCTAAAATGCTTCAGCCCCTGTCCTGGCTTGGCAGTCTGAGGGAACGCGGAGGCCTGAGCTGGCAGTGCTGGGCAGCCTCCCTGTGCAGGTCGGAGCTCTCCCTTCCTGCAATGCCCTTCAAGGAGTTATTTTCCATGAGCAAAAAGAATACAGAATGCGTTCTGGCGTATGATTAAAAATTCCATATCCTGCTTGCTTGGAATGCAGGCAGCATGCGCACAGAAGTGTGCTACAAGCGATCCTCCGCGGGGGAACAACGGCAGCGTGGTGGTGCCAGCAATAATTCCAGAGCAGCTAATTTAGCACCAGCAATTCCCAGTAGGTACCAGAAATGCATTTTCTTCCTCCTCCTTTGCCCGTTAACCAGTAAGATTTATTAGATGGTTCTGCTGAATGGAAATCTTTAATAAAACTCAGACTCGGGCTGAACAGCACAACAAAAACAGGGTTGGTTTGTGGATATATATTTTTTTCCTCCTCTTTTTAAATAAGCCCTTGTTCTTGAACAGTGAAGCACGGTGACTCCTGTGTTTAACTACCAGGCATTGCTGATGTACAGCACAAGCCGCAGGCTCCCCCCAGCTGATTCATTTCCTCCTTGCAGAGTTCGAGGTGACTTGGGGCTCTGGATGGTCAGAGCATGGCTCCTTTGGGCAGCTGTTCCCCAGTGATGCTATTGCAGAGCTCGGCTCCATAACGGCCACGCATGTCTCGAGCCCACAGATGTGGTGCTCTCGCAGCACGCGGCGCTTGCAGCTGGAAGCACCGCTGGGCCAGAAGGGAAAACCTAAATCTTGCAGCACGTCTGCAGGAGATGTGTGTCCGGGACTGCGCTCTGCAGACAGCTGATGGGAACGGCAGCACTGGGCTAATAGCAATGATTTCTGCAGCAGTTTGCCACATGGAGGATTTCTGTGTGCATTAAAGCGTAACTGATACATAGAGAGCACTCGAGCCATTACTGATGTGCGGCAGGCTTTGGAATAAAACATTGTTGGTTTTCAGCAACAAGTAACAATGCCACATGATGGTTTTGGATCATTAGCAGGGGAAAGTGCTCGCGGAGTATGGGAGAGTCTAACTGGAGCTTGGCCAAAACACCCACACTAATAACGCTGCTCCAAGAAGTGGCATGATAGCCTCCTAATTGCCCATGACTAATCTGGACCCTCATTTATCCATCTCATTGTAAAGCTGACACCTCTGGCAGCACGACACGGCCGCCCGAGCTCCAGCCTTCCACACATAGCAGCCTGGCAGCCGACATGGCCACAAATAACCACGAGCTCAGGATGCTTTGGCATCCTTAGCAGCACGATCCAGCTCCCTTCCATCTCGCAAAGCAGCAGGCAGGTTCCGCGGGAGGGTCCCTGTTGAAGCAAGAGCTGCCCTCTTCTATCAAACCCTTCTGAAGACCTACCTAGGGCAAGAAAGGAATTCATCCACTAATAAAAGCAGAGATTTTTTTGTCTTCTTCCAAGCAAATTCGGTGTCTGTCAAACTGATAATATTTAATAACCTTTTTGGATCTGTTTCAAATAAAACTAGTGACTCTGTGTGCACACAGGCACAAGTGAGGCAGGAGAGGAGCTTTGTTTGCAGCCTCAGAACATATTAAGTTTTGGTGAATCAAAACAACATGCTAATTCAGCCGTTTCAAATCTCTTTCACAACCCCAGACGTTACAAGACAAGATTTTTTTTTTCTTTTTTTTTCTTTTCTAACATTTCCTGATAAGGCTGATGTGATCTTTAGGACTAAGCAGGAAATTTTAAAATAACAATAACAAACAAAATGAACCAACTTTGCTGGTACTCCCTCCACTTGGTGCTATTGTAATGCTGTCACAACAGTGGGAGAGAGGTGCTGGAGCTCCCAGGCACTCACCTCTCAAGTGCTACAGAGAAGAGGCACTGACATGGAATCAATCATAGAATGGTTTTGGTTGCAAGGAACCTTAAAACCCCCCCATTCTCAACTCCCTGCTGTGGGCTGGCTGCCGCCCACCAGATCAGGCTGCC
>VXAV01010935.1:18143-38949 GCA_013399715.1 Alectura lathami | reverse complement strand
TTTTTTTTTTTTTTGTGGCCAATAGAGAAGAATAGAAATGGAGAGAGTAATAAGCAAAATCCAAACCGGTTTGTAGGGAATTGAGTAGGAAATCCCAACACTAGCACTGCATGGCACACACCATATCTGCTAGTGAAAGAGCAACAGAGTACAGAAGCACAGAGTTTTGGTACTGGGTATTTAACTCCAGTGGGTCTGCGGTCAAGTGCTGCCTAAGGATTCTCACTTCTGAAGTCCCAACAAGAAGGTTAAAAAAATGGCAAATATGAAAAACTCAAGATCTTTGAGATGGCTTTTCTCTTTGCCATGGCTCTATGTTATAAAAGAACTATCTGGTCATGTTTCTGTTTATAAATTTACTTGTTTAGAAGAGAATTTTGCAGAATTAGTTAGTTTTCTGTACTTAAATGTGAAAGTACTGGTACCACATTTCTCATGTATTTGCCCCAGTTGAATCTCTGCTCTCCTTCACTAAAAAAACTCTCCTTGAAAACCCCAAATAAGCAAACAAATCCTTGAGATTTTTTGTGGTCTTTAGTGAATGCAGATCAGTTTGAGGAAGATGTTTTGAATGGATAGAGTATACTTGTTCCAATGTGTATGTAAAAATTTAATTCCATACAAATAAATTAATTCTGGAAAGATTATCACTGTAATCATTCACGTAAGGAACTGAAAAACCTTATTTTTCCTATATCCTTTTAGAAAATAACATAGATGCTTCATCAATGAGATCTAAGGAGGTTTGTGAATGAGTAAGTACAAACATAATATGATTAAAATAAAGACAAACTGATTCAATGAAATCCTGTGAGAATTTTTCTTACCCTTTCCCCAACATCCTTCTCAATTTTTCACCTGGTGTCTGCATAGACAAAAGATAAAATCAATGTGCAATTGCATTACTTTTGATTTTTCTAGGCTGATACATTTAGGTGAATTTGTTTCCATGAGAACAGATTGCTGAGGAAATCATCCTGCTTATATCTTACCAGACTGATCAATGAACTCCGGATTTTTTTTGCAGGTAGAATATTCTGCTTTGACTGAGTAAAGAGATAACACTAAACCAAGTAAGTTTGGGGATACAGCAAAGCTTTTCTACTTTGTTTTCTTTCATTGTTGATGAGGATTGCGTTATGATTTAACCAACATCCTGACTAGAAGTCACAGTACAGGGTAGTTTAATTTTTGAGGAATGTATGTCCCCTATTTTGTCTTCCTGAAAGGAGTAAATGTTGGAAATGCAATATTTTTCTGTGTTTACATTAAAGTGCACTGCTTCTTAGTAGATGGCTGTAGATTAACATAATTATTTAAAATTCTGGATGTACCTTCAGTTTCAAAAAAAACAATCGCTCTATTGCACTTGACTTTTTTTGTTGCTACTGGACACAAGGTTTTTTGACTTGTGAATCATAAGGAAAATGTTTTAAGATAAAAGAGATGAAGACTTCTCCCAAGACTTTTGCTCTAGGATCCTTTCCTGGTAGCTCTGTCTTCCGATGATATAAAAATAAATTGAGAGTGCCCAAATCAAGTGAATTTTATTCATACAGACCAGCATACAGGACAGTGGGTCCTTCAGACTTTGGGGTTTACTCTTATAGGGTATATTTTACATGGTTGCTGTGCAGTTTCTACATGTGAGTTTGTGAGATGTGTTTCCTTCAGTTGCACTTTCCTTTAGAATTGAAGTACAAAGTACACATTTTATCAGGGGATAAGCTGGAGGTTAAAAACACTGATTAATGATTGTGTAGATTTTTATCAGAAGATCTGTATGGAAGAAAGGAATAATGTATGTAATTTTAATGTGAATTATAAGACTAAGAACATCAAAAATCTATGTGCATTTTCTAACTTTAGAATTTCATTTGTAGTAACATGAACTTATGTATGTAACATGCATATAATTTCAGGCATTGTAAGGATGGTAATTTTAAAGATCAGCAAAACCCACTAGTATTTTAGTGTAACATTGACAAGTAAATAGTCTTGAAAGTGTATATTAATCATCAGTAAATATGAGCACAATGTGGATTACTTGAAGCATTGCTGTTAATTTTGTACTTCAATTTGTATCTAGTTTTAATGGACCTGATAATGTTCTGATCCTTGGAGGTAATTGTTTATGATAATCACTAAAATCATCATAAAATCCTAGTAAATAGGGAACAATTTAAGAAAAAAATGCAATACAGGTGTCTGCACAATGTAGAGTCCTCTCTCCTTACATAGCATGTTAGCTGCTCTTGGTGTCTGGGATGCAACAGCCACAAGCATGATGGGCCAGTGTACGTTAGTGGACTGAATATAGTTTACACATTCCCTCACCATGTGGAAACAAGGCAGGTGTTATAGTGAATCCAACCTATAGACAGCTAGATGTTCATCTGCTTCTGACATCTGTATGTTGGGGCATGGAATATTTAACTCCTCCTAAAATATGCATTGTAGTAGTCAGAATATTATTTTCTCATATATCATTCCTATTTTGAATACAGTGAATTAAATCTGTTGATCTGCTGAGTTCAACAGATACATTCGATTTTCATCCTATGGCTCAAATGCTAAATTTTAATACAATTAATGCAGATAATCTATCTTCTATCTAATAATCTGTGCTATCTACTACCTAGTAACCTATGTGAGAGTAAGCCTAATCTGCTGTTACATATAACATCAGCACTATGAATAGGTATGACATTCAAATGAAAAAGGAAGTTGTTTGAATACTTTTTATTAGTTAATAGGAATAAAAAAAGGGTAGTGCCATGTATATAACAAAAATATATGCTTTCCCCCTCAATTTCCAAAAATACTGTGACAAGCAATGTCATATAAAAGTTCTGGCGTTTGTTTTAAGAAATGTCATTGTGAAAATTCAGCTAAATCTGATGACATATAGAAGTCAACTAAACATTGCATTACCACTCATTACATAGCTAGTTTGCTTTCTTATATATATATATATATACCTAGAGTTTTCTTCAATTTGTCTTACTTACAATTTTGGAAAATCTTTTGTATCTAATTTTAAAGTACAAGTTAACTCTGCATCCTGAGGAAGCAGTTTATGGCATATAATTTTGTTATTTTACATTAAAGTTAATAATTAGTGATTTAAAACACCTAAACAAATCTGCTTTCCTCTTAAATGTATAGCTATACTTGCTGACTGTACTTTTAACTCATGTTAACTCATTTAAAAGTATTCACCAAGGAACTGTAATAATCTAAATTCAATTTTGTGATTTGTAACAACAGATCATAGGTGATGTCAGTTAGAACTTGCTGTGTGACTGAAGCGTAGCTTGGAGTGTCTTGTGGGGTTTTGATAATACTACACAGAAAAATTGCGGAGCATTTTGCAAACTCACCATTCAGTTTGCATAAGCCTACAGTATTTTACATTTTTCAGCTTCTGTATTGCCATATGTATTTTCATAGAATCATAGAATAATAGAATGGCATGGGTTGGAAGAGATCTCAGAGATCATCTAGCTCTTCCATCCATCTGCCATGGACAGGTCTGCCAGCCACTAGCTCACTAGATCAAACTGCCCGGGAGCCCATCCAGCCTGGCCTGGAACACAGCCAGGGATGGGGCAGCCACAACTTCTCTGGGCAGCCTGTGCCAGCACCTCACCACTCTCTCTCTCAGTGAAGAATTTCTTCCTGATGTCCAACCTAAACCTCTCCTCTTTCAGTTTTAGCCCATTCCCCCTTGTCCTACCATGCTCCATTCGCGTAAAAAGTCAGTCCCCCTCCTGCCTGTCAGCTCCTTTCAAGTATTGGAAGGCCGCAGTGAGGTCTCCCCAGAGCCTTCTCTTTTCCAAGCTAAACAATCCCAACTCCCTCAACCTTTCCTCACAGGAGAGGTGCTCCAGCCCTCTGATCCTTTTGGTGGCCCTCCTCTGGACCCGCTCCAACAGCTCCACATCCCCTCTGTACTGGGGGCCCCAGGCCTGGACACAGTACTCCAGGTGAGGCCTTCCAAGGGCAGAGTAGAGGGGCACGATCACTTCCCTCTCACTTCCCTCTCCCTGCTGGCCACCCCTCTCTTGATGCAGCCCAGGATGCCATTGGCCTTCCTGGCAGTGAGAGCGCACTGCTGGCTCATGTCCAGCTTTTCATTGATCACAACGCCCAAGTCCTTCTCTGCAGGGCTGCTCTCAAGGAGTTCTTCTCCCAGTGTGTACACACACCTGGGATTGCCCCGACCCAAGTGCAACACCTTGCACTTGGCCTTGTTGAACCTCACGAGGTTCTCGTGGGCCCACTTTTCCAGCCTGTCCAGGTCCCTCTGGATGGCATCCCTTCCTTCAGGGGTATCAACTGCACCACTCAGCTTGATGACATCAGCAAACTTGCTGAGGGTGATTTTCCGTCAATAATAAAATTGTGCACTCTTATTTTTTAAAAAAAGTTAAATCTTTTATTTTTACTCTGGCTCTCCCATATAACTGAAATATTTAATCACACAGCATAGCAAATTTCACTAGAATTGATTTCAGGATAGTTTCATGGAAAAGTTTATGGTGTTATGTTGACTTCTTATTGTGTTTAATAAGTTCAGAGATGAAGAGAGAAGATGGTTGGGTTGAGTAGGGAGAAGGACTGCCTTTGTTCTTTTCCCTTTCTAAAAAGCATCTTGAAAGGATGCTCTGCAGTGTTGACCTACACAATGATGTCACTGCGAGGTGCAGGGTATTGAGCTCTAGTAGATCATGTTTGAGCAGTGGGCTTGGACCAGGTGACCTCCAGAAGTTTCTTCTGCTCCTAAACAATTCTGTGAATCTGTGATCCTGGAAACCATCCTAATTCCACAGGAAAGCTCTTCAGCTTAAAAATTCAACAGGAAAAATAAATACTAGGGGCAAAAAAGACCTTCTGTGAGCAAGAGGTTGCTGCCAGATGAGGCATTGCCTTGGGCTACCCTTCTCTCTGCAAGCACAAAGCAAGATGCTCTGACACTGGGAGGTCCTTCACAACTTACAGCCTTCTGGGAACTCAGAGCAGGACGTGATGACACTAGAGAGGGTCCAGCAGGTTTCATGTCTCTGTGGGCATACCGGTCATTTGCAGAGCCTAAGACTGACCTCACTGGCCTTGAAGATACCCTTCTCTTGATGCTCCAAAGCTACTGTTGACATTACACCCAAGGTAAAAGAGAATGCTGAGAGGAAGAAAACAAGCAGCTGCTCTGAAAGGGAAGGAGAAGCCAGAGGTTTGGCAGTGGAGATGTTGTCTTTCCCAGGGGGCAGGGCCATGCAACCATCTGCATTTGTCCAGAGGCTGAGGAGCAGCAGCACCTGAGGGTGTTTCTTCTTTCTTTCTGCAGCTCCTGGGCAGTTAAAAAGTTCTGTCTTGACACACTGCTTGGGTAAGACCTGCCACTTCTCAACTTGGGCTCATTTCTGTGTGAGTTGGAGACAGAAAACCTCTTTTTCCTCTGTTTCCATCAGAAAAAGGGAAGCAGGAAAACAGGCCTGAGTGCATTGCAGATGGGAGCTTGCCAGGGAGTTCTGATCTCTGCTTGTCTACTGGACCATATCTAGGTGCTTTGGGATCACTTTTAAGTGTCCCCCTGGTATTCAGGAGACAAAAAAGGCTTCTTTGGCTGTGCAGTGTTTTCCTACTAGAAGCCTTCCTATGTATCCAGAATTACAAGATTCACAAAGCAAAATTCACAGCATGTCTTCTGTATCTGCCTTTCCCTAGCACATCAAGTAGATGCTTTGAGTGCCGTTAGCTCAACATATGTTGTTTCTAGTGGGCTGGAAACAGTTCTGTACTCTCAAACCCACTCATCCCGTAGCATATACTTTACACTGCCTCTCAAATCATGAACTGTTTTCTCTTCAAGTTGAGCTGAAGCCTGAGGGCCTCTGCTCTTAAGTTGTGAAGCCTGATAAACGAGATGTTCATTTTCAAACCTTTTCTAATAAATGCAGCAGACATGACAGAAAACATGGCATCAGAAGTCCAAGAATATTTATTTGGCCTCAGGTGGGTTTTGCTGTTATGTCCGGGAAGTCATTTCACTGCATATACTTTTGCTTTCCAGGGATGAGTTTGGAAGAACAAAGCTGCTGTGGAGACAGTGTCAGACTGAAGTACCACCCTCCCTGCTGGTCGTCCTCACAGAAACAGGGGGAGATATGGTGGTGGTGGAAGCAGAAACAGTAGAGATTTGTCAGGTCCACAAACACTACAACTAGTCGTCTCATGTATGATGGAAATGTCTGATGTAGATCTGAGCCTAAAATGGATGTGGCCTTTTCAACAGGAGTTGAAAAGAATTCTGCTCCAGTGTTTACTGTGAGATCAATGACAAAAAGAAAGCTGGTGCTTACAGTGGTTTTCCATCTCTCAGCTTGAACTTGCAGTGTTGAGAAATAACTCTTTCCACTGTAGACGCAGGACCCAGCAGAATCTATTCAAAGTTGCTGCCATACCTCTTCCTCACATTAGATCTGTTTTGTCATTTATATTTTATTATTTTTAATTTTCCACAGATTGATACATAATAAGATTGTTTCGTTTGTTTGTTCATTTTAAATGTCTTTAGCTTTGCATCTAGTTGCTCCAGAAAGCATAATTGAATCCCTCACAAAAAAAAACCTGATGAGCCTGCCAGAGTTAAGAAAGTAAAATTAGTTAGCTTTTCTTAAAATAATGATTGAATCAAGTTTATCATGTCTTTACCTATCTAATAATAATATTGCATGGAAAGACTTGCAGGCTCTCTGCAGGTAAACACAGAAGGAAGAAACAGAAAAAGAAAACAAATTTTGGAAGAGGGGAGTGAAAGTGAAAAAGAAACAAAGAGAGAAAAGGAGCTTTCAGGGGATCAGAATGAGAAAAAGCCAAGAAGGTCGTGAAGAAGCCCCAAGGTAAACATTGGGAGTGGGATTAAAAGTAAGCAAGCGTCTACATAACTCTTTCACATCTGTTCTTTTTTTCCAGCTACCTGCAGGATCACTTGCCAATCCATGGGGCAGCCATGTTATCACTGTGGGCAACAGTTGCAGTTCACCTGGCCATGCCAGAGGCCTGCCTGATGCTGTCAGTGCCCTCAGCTCTGTCCTCTTTTGCATGGCACCAGCATTAGCACTAACTGGAGGTACCACCAGATTCCATGGGAGGCAGTGGGACCTTCCCTGGAGCCAGGCCCTGCTGTGTCCCAGGGCAGGCCCAGTTGTGGGTCAGATCAGGCCTACACACATCCCAAGGCATAGCCCCGACCAGTTAGGTGGAGGCCAAGCACCATGATGGACAGCCCTTGGTCTTCTAGGTGCCAGAAGTGGTTAATCAGAGTTTATAAATACCCGAGGGGAGAGTGCAGAAAGGATGGAGCCAGGCTCTAACTCCAACCCCAGCAGGGCTAAAGTTTTTCCCATGGTCTCGGTGGGGGTCAGCTCAACCCCATGCCCTTTGCATCCCCTGGAGTGACTCTCTGATATGCCTGCATACCTGCTCATTGTTAATATCACTTCCTTCTTCTTCATTTAAGCACAATGGCGGGCCCTGAACAAAATCCTTCACTCCAGTAAAGGAGCAGCCAGAAACTGTCAAAATGGTGATACCTCTAGAGCATGGAATAACATTATCTGCAGTATCTGGTTGACTCTTACTAGTTAAAGCACCCAGATAACTTTAAGTCTCAGAGCATGTGGAAGAAAGTACCAATCCCCAGAAGCCCCCAAGGGATCCCTGAGAATATAATTTACCAAGCCTGATGTTTCAAAAGACATTTTACCTAAACCATGTGCAGACATACTTAGGAGTATTACCCTTGTAACTTTATAGCCATCCTTAGCATGACATTCCAGCAATGAAAAGAAATGGGGGCTACTTCTAATTAAAATCTTTAAATTCATGTATGCAGATCATTTTGGAAATTGTTCTGGTAAAAGGCTTCCGCTTGCTATAACCCACAAAAGAAATTAACAATCATAATTCAAAGAACCAACTATGTGAATTCAGATCTCAGACACCTAAGGACTGCTAAGTGTTATGCCTCATCACTTGAAATTGGTAAACATTATACATTTTACCCTGTTAAAAGTGTACTGTGAAAGAAAAATCACTTTAAGTGACACTTTGCTATTCTTTTAGCTTACTTTATTAGTATTCTTAGATATGATCCATCATTGTCCAAGCTTTATCTTCTGTCAGCAGCTCTCTCATCACTCCTGCAGCAGCCACGTTCCCAAGATTAAGATGCGGAACAGACTATAAATTTTGTATGGTGATTCTTTAAGGAAAAAAAGTATATTAGTTGCAGAATAAGACTTGCAAGCTGAGGCTGTTATAAATCTTGACTCTTTACACTATATGGAGCCCTAAGAAAATGGTATTCAGGACTGTATTTCATAGACCTTTCATGCATTTCAGGCTGTACCTGTGCAAAGGTAGGAATGTATTTACAATGTGACCTGAGGAATTATGTGGGTGTCAGGCTGATAGAATGGCAAGAAATCAATTTTAGAGATGAGAAGGAGAGAAAAAAGATGACACATCTCTAATATCAAGTATTAGAAGGTGACGAAGAGGGAAGTAGGAGAGGAGAGAGTGAAGGGAAAAATTTATTTTTCTAAATCAAACCATAAATAAAGGCGAATGGATCGAAATAGTGAGCGGTCTAGGATCTCCTCTTGGTGTTCTCAGAAGACCTGGGACATCATTTTCCTAAAGGTTTTGCAGGCTAGAAAGATTTACATCCTTGGAAAGTGTTTGCAAGGCACTCTCTGTTAGAAACCCAGTCAATTCCAAAGGCAGCTTGACATACTGAATCTGCTTTTCACTTCCATATGTGTGTTGTTTAACTGGAGAAAGGAACAATGTGAGTTTTCACATCATCTATATGTGATACTTGTTTTAACAGGACGCATGACAAAGCTGACCATGCCTGATGCAGTAACAGCGATGTTACTTGTGTGAACTACATCAGCTGGTGGAATAGGAATAAATCCATTTAATCACATTGATTTTCATTAAGATATCATTTGTAAAAATGGAATAGTAAAAATGATTCAAAATAAAGTGAATGACTTTTAAGTTGGTAGTATTCCTTTTTAATTCAATTAAAATGAAACAATGAAAAGAGATTGAGGACATTTGGAGGTGAGGGGGAAAGCACTCTTGCACATCTCGCTGTCTTGTTGCTTGTATTAAAATTTGTTTTTCTGAGATACTGATGCTTACTTAAAATATTGGGAGACTGTATGAAAATTGTCAGTCCTGCCAGCAGCTTCAGGACTCAAAACAGGAAATGCATTTTCAGTAAGTCTGTCACAGCATGACTTCTCTTGTCCATACTGTAATACAGAGTGGGCATTTTGTGTAGGGTTTGCTCTGACCTAACCAGACCTCTGGGTAAGCAAAGAGTCTTATATGCATTCATGGAATGATTCTAGATCAGGTGATGTTCCAACGTGACAGGTCTTTGGGCTTATTTTTAAAGTAGCAGTACTAAGTATGAGTTAAAATGTTGTTCTCTGAGAAGTATGACTTCACATTAAAATCTAAAAAAAATATAAATTACATAATACAAGTTTTCATCAGGAGATTTAAATATCTCTCTGAGGTATCAGCTTCATAAACACAGGTTAAATATCTCCACTTTAAGATCTCTAGCATAAGAAAGTCTGGCTTTATTGTTTTTATTGCTATTTAATCTCCTTAGCTAATATTTCATTGTCTGGTTGAAATCCTACAGAAGTTAGCATTGATACCTTGTACTAAATGCTGAATCTCAGGACCATAAAATCATTTACTAGTGTGATGCATCCTCAATTGTGTTTTCCTCATACATTGTAGATTTACCTGATGTTTTACTGTGTCAATGTCAATTACTGTTTAACATAGGATGATTTTAACAATTTTTTCAGTTTTAAGTAAGTCCCTTTTGATATAATTTGTATGTTTATTCACTTTTAAGATAACTTTCCTTCCACTCTGCTTCTTATCTTCTTGAAGTAAGCATTCAGTGAATAGATAATCCTCGGGAGTAACTTTCAAAAAATCAGTCTTTCTCTTTTTAATTGCAAGGTGTACTGTGCTGCACTGTGAATGCAATATTGATGGATTATGTTTAAAACCCACTCTCCTAAAATCCAGGACTCATTTTTCCCTGTTCACTCCTCCTAGGATCTTGAACTTTACATCCTCAGGGTCCTTGCAAGCAGTTTCCCCTTTACTTTCACATCCACAACCAGTTCGTTCTTTTTTGCAAATATCAGGACCAGCAGAGCACATTCTGATTTGGCTCTGAATTTTGATTTTATCTCTGAACTGGAGAGATACGGATTTGATGGACGGACTGTTTGTTGGATGCGGAACTGGCTGGACGGTCACAGCCAAGGGGTTGCAGTCAATGGCCCTACGTCCAGGTGGAGGCCAGTCATGAGCGGTGTCCCCCAGGGGTCTGTCTTGGGACCGGGGCTCTTCAACATCTTCATCAATGACTTAGACTCTGGGATCGAGTGCACCCTCAGCAAATTTGCTGATGACACCAAGCTGAGTGGTGCAGCTGATACCCCCGAAGGAAGGGATGCCATCCAGAGGGACCTGGACAGGCTGGAAAAGTGGGCCCACGAGAACCTCGTGAGGTTCAACAAGGCCAAGTGCAAGGTGTTGCACTTGGGTCGGGGCAATCCCAGGTGTGTGTACACACTGGGAGAAGAACTCCTTGAGAGCAGCCCTGCAGAGAAGGACTTGGGCGTTGTGATCAACGAAAAGCTGGCCATGAGCCAGCAGTGCGCTCTCGCAGCCAGGAAGGCCAATGGCATCCTGGGCTGCATCAAGAGAGGGGTGGCCAGCAGGGAGAGGGAGGTGATCGTCCCCCTCTACTCTGCCCTTGGAAGGCCTCACCTGGAGTGCTGTGTCCAGGCCTGGGGCCCCCAGTACAGAGGGGATGTGGAGCTGTTGGAGCGGGTCCAGAGGAGGGCCACCAAAATGATCAGAGGGCTGGAGCACCTCTCCTGTGAGGAAAGGTTGAGGGAGTTGGGATTGTTTAGCTTGGAAAAGAGAAGGCTCCGGGGAGACCTCATTGCGGCCTTCCAATACTTGAAAGGAGCTTACAGGCAGGAGGGGGACTGACTTTTTACGCGAATGGAGCATGGTAGGACAAGGGGGAATGGGCTAAAACTGAAAGAGGGGAGGTTTAGGTTGGACATCAGGAAGAAATTCTTCACTGAGAGAGAGAGTGGTGAGGCGCTGGCACAGGCTGCCCAGAGAAGCTGTGGCTGCCCCATCCCTGGCTGTGTTCCAGGCCAGGCTGGATGGGTTCCTGGGCAGTTTGATGTAGTGAGCTAGTGGCTGGCAGCCCTGACCACGGCAGGGGGATTGGAACTAGATGATCTCTGAGATCTCTTCCATCCCAAGCCATTCTATGATTCTATGATTCTATGATAAAGCGTACGACCATATTTAGTAGTAAAGCAGTTTCTGTTTACAGGATAAACTATTGAGAAGTGTTTGTGAAAAACTGGAAGACCAATTGCAGTATATAGAGCCTTAGCATTGTTATGTAAGTTTAAATGATGATATACAAGGAAAAAATAATCTGAAGTATAACTGGACATGACCGATGTGCAGTTGGAAATGGAAGGAAAGTAAACTCCACTGTCTGAATAAAAGAAAGAGGAAAGCTCTTTCTAGCTTTTTGCTGGACATGTGGCCTCTATTAAACCACATTAAAAGTTGGCCACTCTCTCATCTATCTAGTTTGTAACTGCGGACTTGAAAATACACCAACTACAATAATTGAGTCAAGAACATGCAAGTAATTAGAGATGCATTACAGATGTGTGACAGATCTAGTTGCTAAGCAATAAAGCCTGGTATTTACCTGCAGAAGTGGCTGTGACTGCACCCTACCAGTGATAGCTACCAAAAGGCTCACTCTTTTTTCCATTATACTAATGCTAGTTGCTTACCTTTGAAATAAGTAATTTATCAGCAATGAAACACCAGTGATGAATTTAGAGCTGGCTCATGTTTTGTGCCTGAATGAACTAGGAGTTTCCAGGAGTGCAGGAGAAAGAGACCTGGGAGAGCTGAATGTTGAAAGCATGGATATTCAGTGAAGATGTCATGGAAGAGTCACTCTCTGGAAGGGACAGATCACTGTCTGGAAGGACATGGAAAAATTACCTACCGTTAGCCTGATAGAGGTAGGATAAAAATACAATAGCATAAACGTTGGCTAGGTCTATATTAACACAGGTTTGGTTTGAAATGAGTAGACCTGGGAAGAAAAGCATGCAATGGACTTCATGTCCAAACTATTTATGGTTATCTTTGTTTAATGGTTTTATGTGGCAAAATATTGCCTGGTTTTCTAATTGCTATTTCCAGCTTGTTTTCCTATGGTGCCAACCAAAGCTGTTTCAACGCTAAAATTTTAATCTGCCTCCACTTCTCACTGGAAAATTTGAATAAAATAAATCGTTTAAACATTTTAGTACTTGTTATTGCACTACTGTAATCTACTTAGGCATTTCAACTTGTCAAAAAAGATGGGTTTTTATGGGTGTTTTAATGAAAGATCATATTAAAAACACCAGAGTAATGTAAAACATATTGCAAATGAGTTCAAAATTAAAGGCACATCATGTCTTTTATTGGATTCCTACAGTTTGCTTGTGTTCAGACTAATGGCTGATGGTATGTGATGGGAATGCAGAAATCAATCTGGTAGATCAAGCATACTCAGACACTGAAGATTTACTATTTCCTTTTTCACAGGACAACAACATTCATTTTTACATGCATATATGTAGGTGTGCATGTCGATGTTTATAAGCCTTATATGCATGTAAATTAAACATATTACATAAATATATGCCTATTTGTACTTATAGATATAAAAATTGAAGACAAGGACATCACATTGAAATGTAGATTGCACATGTACATCGCAGTACATTTCAAGGGAACTTCTTGGGCCACCTTCAGTACCATACAGTTGGAAAGATTTGCAAGGGACAGATACCATGGGTTACTTTTAAAACCAGTCAGAGTGAGACTCCTTGTTGCATGCTGGAGTCTAGTTTAATGTACAATTTTGGATGTGATTCTTACGCTGCCTTCTCATCCCACATTTATGCAAGTATTCTGCTGTTAGAGAAGGTAGGTCAGTGAAGACAGACACTGCTTTTGTGGAAAAGTGAAGAACTGTGTGTGATTAGACAGAATTTTCTACAGGAAATTCAAGTGTATAAGTGAAGTATCCCCAAAATCCCCTGAGGCAGATTTTGGGAATAAAGGAAGTAGTAAACTAATCAAAAACTTTTTTCTTCAGGAGAAGAGACAAAGAAATTGTTCTTGATTCATTTGTTCTGACACTATGGCCGGTATGGCATGATAGAATTTTTGGATTATTTAACATATGTAATTTTAAACATCAGGAAAAAAAAAAAAAAAAAAAAAAGGAAGGATTTGTCTTCTAAAAAACGCTTTAAGCTAGTTTAAGTTGCATCCAAATATGACAATGAAAACAGAATACTTCTTCAAGCTTATATTTAAGTATGTAGTAGTAATGGTAACTAATCTGATATCTGGCAGGCTAAATTTTGTCTTCCTTTTATCTGTACATTCCTAGTGAATGTATTTTGGAGCATGTATAGACCTGGAAAAGTAATGGGGGAGAGGAGCCTGAGGTAAGTGTCCAGACATCTCTTTAAGAAAACAAATAAATCTTCCTCTTCGAGGGTCCAAGTTTGTTTAAAGAACTCTAGACACTAGAAAAACTGTAAAAATCCTTATCTGTGTTAATTCTGAGGAGTTTTGAAAATTGTTGTCTCTACAGTTAAAGCAACATCTTACCCAGTAATAAAAATGTGGCCAAAGTAGCCTGGATATCACTTTCATTGAGCTTCCATATATGCTGTAGAAGTAACATCATCAGATAAGCATTTTCTTTCTCTTTTTATGACTTTATTTTTCTTAACTGAGTAGTCTTCTTAGTTTTTCTCTTTTAAACTTATCACAATGAAACTGAAAACATAAAAATGCACCAATACTGAAATTCAGCATAAAATTGCAAGTCAAGAGATGAGCATTTTAACAAATTTACCAATTTTACTATAGTTTGCTTTGAAAATTGGTGACGTAGTAGCTACAAGCTCATTAATATATATCTCTTTAGAACATGATTAGACAAAGTGAAATTTACTCTGTTACTGTATAACATTGTAGGCACTGCCTATGTAAGGGAAAATTACTGCGAAGTCATAGACTTCACTTACAGTGAAGTCACTGTAAAGAAAGACTTCTGCACAGGAAGGAGAGCATATCCACCCAGTTTAGGTTTCTCCTTCTCTCAACTGTAAATGGCCCATGCAGAGACCATCTGGAGCATCTCTGGAGTTAAACATCTGCTTTTTAAAACATTAATCAATCAATCAATCAATAAATCTATATAAAAAATTACCAGCAGTCTCCATCTAACAAAGACCCCAGGGGATCTGCTGCCTACTGTGGATAGGTCTTTGATGGAATAGAGCCTCTGGAATGGACCTACTGGAGCGGACCCTGCTAATCAGTAGCAGGAGCTAGAGCATTCTCTCCAAGAAGTGTGGGACGTCAGCTGGGGCAGCTGCTGCTGTATCGCTTGAAGCTGATGCACCCCTGGGGTTCATGAGCCATTGGATGTGAGGGAGGGCAAGACATGAGAGAGTTCACCTCTTATTTAATGTTTGATGTAGTCAAGGCACAGGAATAAAAGTAGGCTTCCAGAGCTACTTGTCTGGAATATGCATTGCCTTAGCTCCGGTGATCTCTATCTAAGACAGAAGCTATGTCAACAGAGATAAGAATCCTCTGTCTATTATGCTTTCAGCTTTAAGCAGTTGGCTAGATCTAGGCTGCCCATGTTCTGTGCAAGAGGACCCATAATTGACAGATTTCTGGCTTTCGATTAGCTCAGCATCAGCAGTAGGAGTCTGACTGTTGCAGGGTGATTAAGGACTTTTTTTTTGTGTTATGATGCTTCTTTCTCAGGCTGAACATAGGCTTATTTTCTGTACGAGTGCTCTTACTAATAGGTTATCATTAAAAAGTTTGTCACTTAAACTAAGTTTTCTCTACGTGTAACTTATATTCTACAGGGCGCCTAAATTCTACAGCAAAATAGAACTTAAGGTTTGAAGAAGAAGGAGCCTCTGTCTTCCAAACAAGCACTTCTGAGTGTGTGTGAATAGTTAATTTAAGCCTGTATGGCATTAAGACTCTAGAGAACATCTAAAAGAATATAGTGATCTATTTACAGTCCTGGAGAAATGGAAAAATAGATTTCTAACTATAGATATGTTTCAGGTACTTTAATTACCATCCAAGTTTATGAAGACTATTTAAACGTGTATTTTCTTTAGGAGATAACTGTTTTTTATAGTATGGGGGAAATGGTGTATATATCCTATCTATCTTGGCATTAGTGAAGCATTTAATGCAGTACAAAGATAAAAAAAATAAGATAAAAAGAGGAAGATAGTCTTTTAGCAAACAGTGATTAAATGGAGAAAGAACTAGCTGAAGGAGAGGAGTTGGCTTGTGTAAAAAAAAAAAAAACGAATAGAGATTATTACTTAAATTCTTCAAGGTCAGATCTTAAGAAAGACCTCATGTATTGTTTTTTATGATCTTGATGGAAAAAAAAAATATAAGGAGTAGTGAGTGAACTGAGGAAAAAAAGTTGGGAAACATCAATATACAGGAAGATCAAAACATCATATTATAGAGAAGACCTTTCATACATATAGCCTTACCCTGTATATGCTGCAGCAAAGACCAGAACAACAGAGTAGAAATTAAGCTGAATGATATAAAAGTAAGATCATTTGTGCTAAACTGAAAAATAACCCAAAACTTTAGGTGGAGAAGGCTTGGAATCAGTTATAGGACTACAAGGCATCAGCAATGAGATGTAGCTACTAGAAGATGAGGGTTATGTTTGGATGCATTAGGAAAGACATGCCTGTGTGTATTGAGTGGAACAGTCATGCACTGAAGATTTGTCATCTACAGTACTAAAAGTAGGTCAGTTCACTCATAGTGTCATGGGTTAAAGATTGTCCCGTGACAGTGCCTAGTCCCATCCACCATCCCTTCCCAATAAATCTGGCAAAATGGAAAATATGAATAAGGAAATATGAATAAGGAAAAGGGAGAGTCTACTGACTGTGTAGTCCACAATGGCGGTTGGAGACAAAAAGGCCTAGCTCCCAGAACTCAGAAACTATGTGGGAAGGGACAGGATTATTTTGGGGACTGTGGGAGAACTGTGGTTCTCCCTCCGCAGCCCTCCCAACTGTGTCAGGTTATTACACGATGTTATGGTGTGGAATATTTATGGAAAACCATGACATGTAGTCAAGCTGAAAAATTAGCAAAGAAACCCTTTCGGAGTAATATAGGAATGTATCCTTTCTAAAGCAGGATACCAAAAAAAGAGTTTGGCTTACTTAGCAAAATGAAGGTGTAATGGACAGAGAATTGTTCTCTCAACATTAGCTGAGGTACAGGAGCTCTTCAAACCAAAGGATAGTTGTAGCATGTTTATAAGTGTGTGTTAATCTGGACAATAATATATTCAAATAAAACAGCAGAAGAGACTTTTTAACAATAATAGGAATGAAGTTTTGGAGCGGTAGCCAATAAAAGGAGCAGACAAGTGTAGAGTTTGATAAGTAGCTAATAAAAAGAGCCGGGAAAGGTAGAGTTTGGTAAGTTTCTTAAATCCTTTAAATTGTGTGGTTATCTGCAGTAGAAGGGGATGACCCAGGAAGTCCTGTGTTCATGAGTGAAATAAGAGACATCAGTGATGGATATCAGAGAAATATTTAAGACAGACTTGTCTCTTGTCTACCATTTTTCCTCCTAATAGCTCTGAGTTTCATGAATTGACTTGCAACACTGTTTTTCAGGTGATACCTGATAATTGATTCTTATCGCTGTGGCACATCCCACATAGCTCTGCCACTATTATCAGAAGATTTATATGCTTTTTTTGCCAGAATGTGTAATCTACTTGGTCACAAAAGTTTCCTTGGAACATAAACAGCAGAAACAAACTACCCAGAGTAGAACATGTAGCTATCTACTGCCTGAGTATATCTAAGTATTTATGAGTTTGCATAATTGCACTGGAATTTATTTCTCTTCAGTAACTTGAGAACTTACAAAGCTATAAAATATTTAATACAGCCAGAAATATTGTTATTGCTTTCTACAGGAGTAAGTGCATGCATTTTGTTATTTGCCTTCTTTTCACATAACAAGTACTGTAAATGAGAAATAAATACTGAAAGCTGCACAGCACTACATCTCCCACACAAAGGAAAGTCATTTTAAAAATGGTTCTATCCTTTGGACAAGAAAGTGAAGAAACACACAGAATAACAAGGCACTTTCACTATACAGCTCTTTAGTAAAAAGGAATCCGTCAAAGGTTTGCCTTTAACAGTTTGGCTACGCTCATGTAGTAAAAGGTACAAATATCAGTTGTGTTCCACAAATTTAGGGGAAAATGTCACTTTGCTCTCATTGTTGTGCAGGAATACATTAGGAAAGCCTTTATTAGGCAGTAACAATTCATGTTTTCATTTCATTTTCATTTACTTAGACTGGAAAATTTCAATAAGTGGAATTTAATATCAGTTTAATAATATGCTTAGTGTGTTTAATATATGTACTGAGTAGACTGACAGAAGGAGTTTGTTGTACAGCACTAGAATTTAAGGGAGACCAAAAACAAATAAAAAAAGTCTTGTATAGAAAGAAGATGGAAGGAAGAAAGAAATGTTTGTCCTTGACAAGAGTTTATAAACACAGATATGTATTTTGCACTTCTTATTTCTTTGTGCTACAGTCCATTGGTATTGAAAAATTATTATTTTTTACAAAACTAATATAATCTGGACATTCTTAATGAGAAACAGATTACATGTCTGACTCTTTGAACTCAGCAGATTGATAAATTTATTTTAAGATGGACTAAGAGCGATTATTGAGAACCACAGAGAATACAAAGCTATATGAAATGCTTGTTTTAAACATTGGCATTAGAAGATAAAAGATAACAATCTTGGGCAAAAGAGAAGAAACTACCTTTTAACTTTTTTTTTTACACCGGTGGATAATGGTAGGACAAGCGGGAATGGGCTAAAACTGAAAGAGGGGAGGTTTAGGTTGGACATCAGGAAGAAATTCTTCACTGAGAGAGTGGTGAGGCGCTGGCACAGGCTGCCCAGAGAAGCTGTGGCTGCCCCATCCCTGGCTGTGTTCCAGGCCAGGCTGGATGGGTTCCTGGGCAGTTTGATCTAGTGAGCTAGTGGCTGGCAGCCCTGTCCACGGCAGGGAGGTTGGAACTAGATGATCTCTGAGGTCCCTTCCAACTCAAGCCATTCTATGATTCTATGAAAACAAACCAAAACATGGAAAAAAAAAAATCCCTTAAATGATCATGAAACCATAGAAAAAAAAACTGTAATGGGCACAATTCACATTATGATGACAGCCTGAAATCATGTGGCAGGTCTAAAATAAACCATTTAGATTCAGTGCTGCTGAACTTGGGGTAGTGAGCTGAGAACTTGTATCTCTTGGGAAGTATGGTCATCCTCAAAGTGCTGCCTAAAGAGCCAGAGGTATTTTTCCCATCAGAAACTCTGCAATATTTCAAATGAAATCTTTCTTTAAAACATTACAGTCACTCTGTATATGAATAAGGATAAAGGATAGAACCATTTTGTTTTGTTTTGGCCTAGTAGGCTGCGGATTTATGGACATGACTAAATTGTGGTCTAGTGAGAGATTATGTCACAGATACTGGATTATTTTGCTGTTTTGTGATCATCAGCCTGATGCCTGCAACTAGCCAGTGCCCTTCAGTCTGTACTCTACATGCAGGTTTCTGAACTGTACCTATTTCATGAGGTAATTGAGGGGGACATTAATCTTTTTATGATATTTACTCCTGTTCAAAGGAAAAATATTTGTTTGGGTGAAAAAACGCAAGATTTTAACAATTCGTTTTGGAGAAACCATTTTGTGGAGAGTTTTGGGCTGGTTCTGCAACCTATTACTGTATATATTGCAGCAGAATATTGCTAGCCATGGATGAAAACTTCATAGTGTAAGCAAATTTTTAATTTTATGCATCATTTATAACTTTTTACACTAATTTCAGTATCTCAGAAGGTTGTTCATAAAAGATAATGAGAGAGAAAAGTGCCCCACTTTGTAGTACTTAAAAAATTTCTAGTCTTGTATCCCAAGTACTAACTCCATTGTTTTTCTAAGAATAAAGTCAACTTTTAACTTACAAGAAATAAGAAACTTTAATTCACTTCTAAATCTGTAGTAATAATATTCAGGGTACATTAGGTGGATCTCTATTTGTCCCTGACAACGTTTTTGCTACTTCATCTTTTATTTAGTGGTTTAGAAGTGTGCAAATATTTCATTAGATTTTTCTTTTTTTTTATTTCTCTCTTTCTCTCTTTCTTTCTTTTTCTCTCTTTCTTTCTCTCTTTTTTTTTTTTTTTCCCCCCCATGTTCACAATTCCTGTGTTTATATTTACAGATATATTTGTGTTCTCTGATTTTCATGAGGACTCTTCCCAGCACACAGTCACAGGTTAACAGTCTGTAATAAGACTTAGCTTTTGAAATGTCAAACATAATAAAAAAGGATATAGCAGACAAAGAGGGCCATAATTTTATTCCAGTTCCCTCATGCACAGCGATTAGAGGAGTCTATTATCATCTCTGACACAAATACTCCACTGCTTATTCTGGCTTACTTTACAGGCAAGAAATATCTCCTAAACAACAACTAATCAAAGAAAAATGGGCCTCATGATTAAAAAAATAATAATAATGATGATTAAAAAAAAGTGTGAGGACATGGGAGGCTTGATCCATAGAACAGATCCAGAAAGAGTCTCAACAAAATCATTTCTGGCTAACGAAGCATGCTTGAACAAACAGGAGGTCAAAGGTCATGATAAAGAAAGCTAAAAGTAGGTGCATGTTCTGACACAAAATATTCACCCCTAAGTTACTGACAGATCTGAATGGTGTTGAAATGCAATGACCCTCAAGATGCTCAAAAACACCCACTGTCATTAATGACCTCCAGATGTAGAGATGATGCTCAGCACTTCACAAGGCTAGACAGTGAGGGAGGTACAGGAAGGAAATTTAATTCAGGTTCAGAATTTTAATATAGTTACTATAGTGAGCATAAGAAGCATGAAGGTCCTATGTGTTATATATACCTTTAAAATCCTTCAAATAAATCATACCTGTGAAGCTGACATGTTTAATAACTGCCATGTGTGTACCCCTTTTGGTACATCTGCAATAAGTCTGCGCTGTTCAACAGATGTTATTCCAGCTGACAAACCAACTGGTAGGAGAATGCATGTTTATCATTTTAAATAACATTTCTTTGCTTCTTTCCCTTTCCTCCTATTTTGATTTAATATATATATATATTATTTCTAACTGAAACACAATGTTAACTTCAAGTGTTATTCACTTCATTTTATAAAAACAGATTGGAAATATCTTTCTAAACTTCTTGAAATACAAGCATGAAATTTTCAGCACTGATAAGCAATTGCTCATACTCTCAAAATGTTCCCCAATAAGCATTCAAAATTGTTAAGCAAAAATTCTGTCTGTTTTAGACTGGGTTGTTACTATCTGGTTTATCTTACACAAATATTATTAACTGTAGGAGTCTTTTCCACTGGGGACCTTCCTTCTTCCTTCATATATGAAA
>VXAV01010934.1:0-15002 GCA_013399715.1 Alectura lathami | reverse complement strand
GTGCGAGAGGTCCCGGGTTCAACTCCCGGACGAGCCCTCTGCCTTTTGGGCGCCCACGTGCCAGTGGGGACAGTGCACAGAGATGGGGGAGGTCAGCTCCCGCCTTCTTGTTGAGAAGTAGGACAAGGAGGGGGCCAAGTGTCAGCACAGGCAGGATGCCTGCCCCACTGCCCCACACATCCCTCCCCTCTGCGCTCAGCACAGCATATCCCACAGCTCTCAGGCATGAGGCACAGGGAATGCACGGAGCAGCCCCGCACATGCCAAAGACTTCCTACGTTCCATCCTGGTTCCCTTGGCTGATACTTCTCCCCTTCTTGTGTTTTTGCAAGTCCTGGCAGCCCACAGGGTCCTCTGCCTCTCCTGCCCTGGCACTGCCTGTTTCCCACAGTGTTTACCTGGAGACACTGGCCACTCATGTCTTGGACATGCAAGTAGTCATTGGATGAAGCACTGGCTTCATGGCCAGAATGAAAGAGTCCCAAGATGCAGTTAAATCCAGTTGATGGCTGGTCACCTGTGGTCCTTCCCAGGGCTCAGTATTGGGGCCAGCTGTGTTTAACATTTTTATCAATGATCTCGTGAGGGGATTAAGTGCCCCCTCAGAAAGTTTTCAGATGATGCCAAGATAGGTGGGACAGTTGATCTACTTGAGGGTAGGAAGGCTTCGCAGAGAGATCTGGCTAGGTTAGATCACTGAGCTGAGTCCAGCTGCAAGATATTTAGCAGGGTCTGTTTTAATAGGACAAGGGGAAATGGTTTCAAACTAACAAAGAGGAAGGATTTAGATTAGATGCAAGGAAAAAGGTTCTTTACAATAAGGGTGTAACACTGGAACAGGTTGCCCAGAGAGGTGGTGGAAGCTCCATCCCTGGAGACATTCAAGATCAGACTGGACAGGGCTCTGGGCGACCTGATCTAACTCAGCTAGCTGTAGGTGTCCCTGTTCATTTTAGGGGAGCTGGACTAGATGGCCTTTTAAGGTCCCTTCCAACTCAAGCAATTCTATGATTCTATGTTCAACCTTGGTAAGTGCTGGGTACCGCAGTTGGGTCATAACACACCCATGCAGCCATACATGCTTGGGAAAGAGCGGCTGGAAAGTCGGCCAGAAGAAAAGGGTGTGCTGGCTGACAGCTGCCTGAACATGAGGTAGCAGAGCACCCGGGTGGCCAGGAATGCCAATGACAGCCTGGCCTAGTGTCACAGATGGAAACAGCTACATTAAGTCATGGCTGTCGGGTGAAGTCCTCAGTGACTGGAAAAAGGGAAACATCACTCCCATTTTTAAGAAAGGGAGAAAGGAAGACCTGGGGAACTACAGGCCAGTGAGCCTGACATCTGTGCCTGGGAAGATCATGGAGCGGATCCTCCTGGAGGAGATGCTAAGGCACATGCGAGATGAGGAGGTGATCGGAGACAGCCAGCACGGCTTCACCAAGGGCGGGTCGTGCCTGANTCGTGCCTGACCAATCTGGTGGCCTTCTATGATGGAGTGACGGCTTCGGTGGACCAAGGGAGGGCGACGGATGTCGTCTACCTGGACTTGTGCAAGGCCTTTGACATGATCCCGCACCACATCCTTATCTCTAAACTGGAGAGATGTGGATTTGATGGGTGGACTGTTCGCTGGATAAAGAACTGGCTGGAGGGTCACAGCCAAAGGGCTGTAGTCAATGGCTCTACTTCCAGGTGGAGGCTGGTCAAGAGCGGTGTCCCCCAGGGGTCCGTCTTGGGACTGGAGCTCTTCAACATCTTTATCAACGACTTAGACTGCGGGATCGAGTGCACCCTCAGCAAGTTTGCTGATGGCACCAAGCTGAGTGGTGCAGTTGATACCCCTGAAGGAAGGGATGCCATCCAGAGGGAGCTGGACAGGCTGGAAAAGTGGGCCCACGAGAACCTGGTGAGGTTCAACAAGGCCAAGGGCAAGGTGTTGTTCAACAGAGAGGTGAAACTAGATGATCTTCAAGGTCCTTTTCAGCCCAGGCCATTCTATAATTGGATGATTTGATGCACTTCACTTGTAAGATATCTAGGAATATATTTATTGATATAGTACAGATAAAATGTAGCAATTTAACAGCAATTTAACAAAATTCAAGATGACTGGATACACTTGATTGTTTACTGCATAGAGGGAAGGGCTAAACACACACATACCGAAGACCCTTCCATTGAGTCACGAGGTTCAGAGTGGACACCCTTGCTTTTTAAACTCCTTGAGTCATCAAGGAAAGGAGCCTAGGTGTGTCCGAATCCACTCCTAGTCCCAGACTTGGCCAACAGTTTATGTCTAAGGGATCATATATGCACAACCAACCTAAGACATGGCCTTAGCAAAGCTGTTGAGACTGCACCTTGAATCTTGTGTTGAGTTTTGGGCCGTTTGTTACAAGAAAGACGTTGAGTTGCTGGAATGGGTTCAGAGAATAGCTGTGAAGCTGTTGACAGGACTAGAAAACAAGATGAGGGAACTGGGATGGTTCAGGCTGGAGAAAAGGAGTCTGAGGGGAGGCCTCATTCCTTGCTACAGCTACCGGACAGAAAGTTGCAGTGAAGATGTTGTCAGGAGGAGGTTTGTACTGGACATCAGGAAGAATTTCTTCGTGGATAGGGAGGAAAAGCATTGGAACAGGCTGTACAGGGAAGTGGCGGTGTCCCCATACTCAGAGGTATTTAGGAGACGTGTGGATGTGGCACTATCAGATGGAGTTTAGTGATGGGACTCAGTAGATCAGGCTGATGGTTGGACTTGATGATCTTGAGGGCCTTTTCCAACATAAATGATTCTATGATTTTATGATCCTAAGGAAAGCTAAAGCCCTCATGGAACTGAATCTGGCGAAGGAGGTCAAGGACAACAAGAAGGGCTTCTGTTAAATACACTGATGACAAAAAGAAGAGGAAGCAAAACGTGGGACCCCTACTGAACAAAACAGGTGACCTGCTTATGTAGGACAGGGAAAGGCCAAGATGCTGAAGGAGGCGTTTGTCTCAGACTTTACAAGCATGAGCGGCCTTCAGGAATCGCCGGTCACCAAAACCAGGGAGAAAAATTAGACCAAAGAAGATACATCCCTGTAGGAAGAAGATCAGGACAGGGAATCCTTGGTCACTCACAAAGGCAGTCAGCTCTGGTGCTGGCACATTCTGCAGGAGAGATGAGAATCAAGGTGTACAGAGGGGTTTCCTGAAACAGGCAAAGCCCAGGGTGGTACAGAGACGAGCCACAGACCCTTAGGGAGCACTGCAAGGACTTTATGTCCCCAGGCCAGAGCAGGGCAGCGGTGCCCAAAATCTGAGGGCTCGTCCGGGAGTTGAACCCGGGACCTCTCGCACCCGAAGCGAGAATCATACCCCTAGACCAACGAGCCGGGATGCACAGCTGTTGGGATCCTCCTGCCCTGTGCCAGCTGTTGGGGTGCTGTGGGCAGTGCTGCTTCTGATTCCTGCTGGGCTCAGGCCCTGCTGCAGGCACAGAGCAGGCCCAGGGCTGTGCGTGAGTGACCCACCCTCTGCACAGACCTCATGCCCGGGGAGATGGGGGCCATGGGTGCACCTGGGGCTGCCTGGGGTAACTCCATGGCATAAGGACTGCCCAGGGCTGTGCTTGCAAGTGCACCTGGGTGGGCCAGGCTGAGGCTGTGATGGCCGAGAGGTGAAGGCGTTGGACTCGAAATCCAATAGGGTTTCCCTGCGCAGGTTCGAATCCTGCTCACAGCGACAGATTTTATCCCTGGCCTGAGGGTGGTAACGCCAAGCTGGTGTTCTAGGGAAGGAGGGACTGGAGGCCCCCAGCGTAGACCCACCCCTGTGCATACTCCCTGGGGAGCATCTCACCAACCCGGGCAGTGCCTGGGTCCCCATCGAAGGCCAGGGCAGGAGAGGCAGAGGGCCCTGTGGGTTCCCACATTTTGCAGACCCGCCAGCGGAGGGGAACGGAGCAGAAGAGAGGAAGATTTTGGTGTGTGCGGGGCTGCTGCGCCCATTCCCTGTGCCTCGGGCGTGGGAGCTGCGGCAGCCGCTGTGCTGAGCGCAGAGGGAGGGATGTGTGGGGCAGTGGGCAGGCGTCCTGCCCGCGCTGGGCCCTGGAGGGCTGCCAGTGCCCAGGGCCAGGGGGTGCTGGGCCACAGGAGTGCGCCGGGAGCAAGCCCTGCACCCCGGCTCGTTGGTCTAGGGGTATGATTCTCGCTTAGGGTGCGAGAGGTCCCGGGTTCAACTCCCGGACGAGCCCTCAGGTTTTGGGCACCGCTGCCCTGCTCTGGCCCCACGCCAAGCCCCACCGCCTGGGGACAGGGATGGCCCCCTCCAAGCCCAGCCCACACCACATCCACACTTAGAGCTTGAACCCCTTCTGCCTCACAGCTGTGTGCTGCCCTGTGCCACGCAGGCAAAAGGGAAAGAGTGCAGGCAGGCAAAAGGGCTGGGGCCCCTCCTCCCTGGGCCCTGGGGACAGCAGAGCAGGATGTGGCCATGCTGACACCACATCCCCGCTGGGCAGCTCTGCCTGGGGATGAGGAAGGGCCTGGGGAAGGGCAGCAAAGGGGAGAAACACGGGTCCGAGGGAGAGGGGCTCTGGGGATGCCCCACAGGTGAGGAGGAGGAGCAGGAGGAGGAGGAAGGTGTTTCCTCCTGGGCAGAGCAGGCATTTTCCCCTCACACCCCCAGCTGTGAGGCAGGAAAAGTGTGGAGATGCTGGGGGTTGAACCCAGGGCCTCTTACATGCGAAGCAAGCGCTCTCCCGCTGAGCTACATCCCCTGGCCAGGGCCCCGCAGCTGCCGTGGCCCTGGCTGCGGCCCTGCTCTGGCGGCAGCGCCTGGCCTTGGGAAGAGCAGGGGGTGCTTGCAAGAGCGAGCCCCTCGCCCCTGCCTCACATTGTCCCAGATCTATCAATTTCCAGCTCCCATGCCCCATGGGAAAAGAAACAGGTGTGGCAAATGTAGGGCTACCAAGTAAATACTCCTGGCTTTTCCCTTTTCCTGGCCCTGAGATCTGTCAGCTGTGGGATTCTATGTGACTGTGTCTTCCCATAGTGAGCCTCCAGCCTGCAGTTTCCATTTGCCCCCAGTGGCCAGTGTCTGCAGCCCAGTGCTGCAATGTCCCTGAGGTACAGCAATGATACAGCACTGCAGGCTGTGCTGGAGTGACACTCCCATCCTTTGGGCACATATGAACCCCTGCGAGAACAAGGAGTGATAAGTTCCAGGCTGCCCCACAGATCATGATGCTGTGGGGAGGAGCAGGCAGGGTGTTCTGCATGCCTGTGACTTCCAGGCCAGGCAACTGCCCCCATTGTTGCCCAGCTTCACCAGCACCCCTCAAGGTGTGCACGTAAGAGCCACCTTATCCAGCAATAAGCAGATCACCGTCATTTTCTCTTGGAACCATGCAGACATTGAAGTCTCAACAAACAGGAATTAACAGCCTTGGAATACTTAATTTAATAATTATTGAGCTTGAAACACCCATCCCTGGCTGTTTCACTCCAGGATGCTGTAAACATTTTGGACCTGGGCTGTGCTTGCACTGCTCTCATCCCTGTGTCCCCATCCCTGGGGGGAGAAACTCAGAGGGTGGAGGCATGGGGCAGCCGGGTGCAGCGTCTGGTGCTGACTTGGGCTCAGGGTGCAGCATGGTGCTGGCAGAACAAACACGGCTTCCAGCACGCCAGGGTGCAAGCCACGGGAGCCCTGTTCCCACGGATGGCACCAGAAGGACCAGACTGGAATGCCAGTGCCTTTTGATTTGTGTGCTTTTTCCTCTGTGACTCAGGCGCATGGGCAGCCTGTGATTACCTTGCTCTGTGCGATTTCTAGCCCTGAGAAAGAATCACAGCCCTCACCGAGGAGCCCCCGGGCCCGGAGTCATCACCCGTCTGGCTCCCCGGGCCGGCACAGGCCCCTGCCCTGTGGTTGGTCTGTGGGTGCAGCGGTTGGGTCCTGGGGCAGGGTGTCATCCAGCAGCAACCTCTCCTCCCTCTTATCCCTATCACACAACTATCCCTCTCTCCCTCCTAAAGCCCAGGAGTAGGTGCCCAGGACCTGAAATAAATCCCAGGAAATAGGACTCCCCAGGAAGCAACGATTGCTGCAGGAGGGGGGTCCTGCCTGGTGGCAGGGAGGAGGTTTCTTCCAAGGACTTGCTCAGGTTAAGGAAGATGGGAGGTCAGCACGTCATGAAACTCTGCAGCTCCAGGCATGACCCGAGGGCAGCAGTTGGACTCTGCTCCAGGCTTCTCTGAGGAATGCTGCTGTTGAAAGCCGTGAGCAGGCAATGCTGGGCCCAAACCCAGGAGCCATCTAGTTCCTTCCATGTGTGTCTTTCCACCCACTGAGCTTCGTTTTTCATCCTAGTCTTGGTATGTTGTTCCCAGTTTCTCACTGGGGCCTTTGGCTGCACTGTCTTGGCAGGAACATGTATTTTAGGGCCTGATTAGCAGGTCTGCAGGGTCCTGCCTGGGGCAAGCACTGGCTGGGGGGATCCATGGCAGACTGAATCCAGGACAGCTCTTGAGGTGGCCGCCAGTTCAGCCAGGCTCCCAGCAGAGACAGGGCACCATGTTCCTTGGGATGGGGATCCCTGCAGGGCCTCAGGTCCTCCCTTCCCTGACTCTGCGCTAAGACATCACAATTCTCAAGCCAAATTAAGGACTCGAGTGGATTTCAGTCCCCTTTGAGACACTGACTCTTCAGAAAAAAAAAAAATAATAAAGTCTATACAGTCTCACCAGCAGAGTCACTGTGAAAACCTGCATCACAATGTCACTGCTCTTTTCCCCTGCTCCTGGACTGTCCTATGCAGCAGGCTGTTGGAGGGCAGTCACAGAAGACCCAGCTGCCTATAACTGTCTGATGAGGCTTTTGCTACAAATCCAGTGCTCTTCCTCTTTGCAGCGCTCAGGAGAATATCGCATTCCCTCTCCATGGAAAAGTTTCTGCAGTTGGACTCAAAGCGTCTCAGCAGCCCTTGAAACAGGGATCTGAGCCCACACCTCTCTTTTCCTGGAGCTCTGACTGCTGAGCAAGAGCCATGCAAATTATTTCCAAATTAGGAGCACTTCTGTGAAGATCGGAGCAGTAAAACCAGTTGACCTTGGGAAAAAGCTTTGGGAGACCAATATGTTTTCAAGCTCAACATAATCCCTCATTATAAACACTCATAAACTCTATGCAAATTGTCACACTACCAAAATGTTTCAGGAGTGGAAGATTTATACAAAGTCTGTGGAGGACTTAGTTCCACTCTTATTCCTCCTGTCATTAGCTGAAAATGTTCTGCTTGATGTTATATGGCATCTTAAAAAGTGGCTTACTCAGTGCCTGCATCCCCTCCCTGTAAAATAATTATCCTCCAACTTAAAATCTTGTTGCAAAAACAGGAAAAATGCCATCTTGAAACATCAAACCTCCATGTTGCCACGTCCTTGGGGGAACGGGCAATGAGGCTGTTGAGTGTGTCCCTAAGCTGGCACTTGCTGTGGGGCAGCAATACAAGTTTGTAGGCTGGGAAGCTTTCCTTCAGGCTGGACGCAGCAAGCCACACGCTTACATCAGCACAATGTGGCGCTGAGCAGCAGATATTCCCATTTCAGACCAAAAAAAGAACCCCCGTGTAGCAACAGAGTGCCTCCAGGGCAGGTCACCGCTTCAGAACAAAGGTGAAAGGAACACCAGGAGACTCAGGCTATGATGTAGCATGTCTTTAATGAGAAAAAGAAACAGAATAAACCAGCTGAGAGTATAAGAATTGCATTTCTAGTGCTCACTAAAGGAATGGACAAACCCCACTGAAGGACAAAACTCCTGGGAAGTGTTCCTCTGCCCCTGCTGCCTCCGCGGCCCGTGGCAACCGTCTTCTGTCTGCAGCCAGCTAGAAGCGCTTTCCCCCAGCTAATAGCAAATGCTGTCTAGCACCGCAGGGTGCAACACCTACGTGGAAGCGTACAGTAAGGCATAGCAAGAGAAAGGAATACAGAGGCACGACCTCGAATGCAAAGTGCCCGTGGCTCCCTTCCTGCTGGGAGATCTGCGCTTGGAAACACACGGGCACTTCCTCAGTCCCCAGTCTTGTTCCCGTGCTTTGTTTTTCCTTCCCTGCCGGCCTCAGCGGGACAAGGTGGCTGATGGGGACACCCTACAGCCCGCCACCGAGGCACAGCAGTCCCGCCTTCCCCAGCCCCCGGGTGCCACTGGAGGCCACTGGCACCCCGCAGCATCGAAGGTAGCTCCCGACCGCCGCCGATGCCGTGGAGCCCACCGTCGTGTTCTGCGGGTAGGAGCTGAGGATGGGCCCGGGCAAGGTCACCACCACGGTGGGGGGCTGGATGATGGTGGTGGAGTCCCCGCAGCGCCGGTAGCAGGGCTCGTTGCAGCTGGTGGCCAGCGGCCTGGGGCCACAGGAGGTGGGCAGGCACAGGTCGTAGCAGGACATCGTTCGGCGAGGACGGACACCTGGAAGTCAGAGGAGGGTGTAAGCACAGGGCAGATGCTGTCCTGTCCCTGCTGAGCCCTAATTCGCCGGCTCTGGCAGTAAGGGGGATCACCAGCTAGAGGGTGTTTAGTTTAGATGGCCTGCCCTGGAAGGCCGGAGAGCTGGCAGCAAGCCTTTGCCAAGCCAAGTGCTCACTGAAATGCAGCCAGCTGCTGTACAAAACACTTAAATTAACGCAACACAAGTGGACCGGATTTAGCACAGCCTGAACTACCCCATCCCTACAGGGGTCCCTAAAGGGATCTCTGCTGCCCTCCCTTAAGCAGGGCAATGCTGATCTCTGGGAATGTGCTATTCTTCTCTCTCTTTTTTCTTTTCTCTCTCTCTCTCTTTTTTTTTTTTTTTTTTTTTTTTTTCAACAAGGAAATCTCTGCAGGATGCACCTGGCTACACACTTACAGACCCCTGTTGTAGGTACCCAGTACGTCCTGCCCCCCTCCCCTGCTTCCACTCCACTTCTTCATTTTGCCACAGAAACAAACCCTTCCCCAAGGCCCTCTGCAGGTGGGAGACAGGCAACAAACCTCGACCCCTTACGGAGGACCAGGCAGCAGACATCAGTGCCATCAACAGCTCAGCCAGGAGAAGGAGCCGAAGCCCGTCTCGACTTACCCGGGCAGCGGAGGCGGCAGCGGCTGGGGAGCTGGTGGCAGGGCCCAGCACTGCGCGGGGTTTTATAGGGTGCCCCGACCCCTGGGGGAGCGGGTGCATTCCTTCCGCATGAAACTCCCTGGTAACCAGCAGTTTTCTCCTGGAAAGCTCCCCCAGCTGATTAAGCAGTTCTGTCTTTCATCTGTTGTGTTTTGCTTCCATTTAGTACTGAGTAAGATTGAAATGGTTCCAGCTACAGGCAGTAATTATCTTACCTCCCAAGGCCAAAGGACATTTTAGGTCTTGTGCTACAAGGCAGAAGAGCGTTTCAGCAGAATTTAGGGCAAGCGCATCCCTGGTGCATCTCCCCTCCCTCCCCACCTTCCCCTGAACACAACCATAAATCACCGGGGAATCCAGCTCCCAGGTCCACCTGAGGTGAACTCCCAAGTTTGGGGATTTCAGCTCAACAACCAGAAATGCGCATCTGTGCATAAACCCAGCGAAAGCAGCTGGGCTCCTGTGCTGCCTTGGGCTCACATGATCCCATTGGCCCGGGAGAATCAGGGGTGCTGCGGGGGTGAGGGGTGGTGAGGGACCCCGCACGGCTTGGAGCAAATCACATGGGAAATTGCAGGGTGCTGCAGGCACCCCTGTACTTCTGCAGCCCTCGTCCTTCCCAGCTGCCCGGGTAGCGCAGGCACAGACGTGGCTGAGGGTGAGACCAGGTAGCTGAACTAGTCTGGCACAGCCAAATTGTTATGCCTTTGGATCCGCTTAGACGACTTCATATTTTTATATTCCCCATGTGTAGGGTAAAAATTCTGCTTGGAAACTGTGGCAGATTTGGAAGTAAATTAATCAAAGGCACAGAAAGGTGTTAAAAAAGTCTCTGGAGCCCATCCCTGAAGGTGACACACACCACAAGTGGCTGGTTTTGCTCAGCGAGCTGATTTCAGAGGCCAAGAGTCTTTCCAGCCTGCTCTTTGGATACGTTAGGAGCAGTGAGCCAGCAGTTCACAGCCACTCTTTCCTGTGATGGAGAGAAATTGTCAAGACACTTTAATTACAGGTGTGACTCCGGATTGCTCTGCTGAACCCTGCTAAGCTGCTAAAGAGCCGGGAGTCACAGAAGTCCCGACCTGCATTTAAACGTGAATCAGCTCCACGTCGGGCAGACAGAACCACTGACGTGGTGCTGAGTGGGGCAGCGAGCCGTCAGGCTCCAGGGGCAAGGGACGTCGGAGGAAGGCTTTTCATCTCACTCAGCAGAGCCCGGATGAAGGCATAAACACCTTCTGCCCCAGAATAAATGATGGCAGTGCCAGGGCACATGCGTGGAGCCAGGGGGTCTCAGCATCGCTGTTAAAGACGTGGTTTGTAGGGGTCTGCAGGGTCACCTGAGTTCCTAGCATGATTGGCCTTGTGGAGCCAAGATTTGTAGCACTGAATTATCCCTAATGACTCCTTCCTGTCCTGCCCGCCAGGGTGAAAAAGTCTCTTGAGAGGTGCCAGAGGCAAGCACAACTCATTTTAACCTCAGCTCTGGAATAGGAAAGAGAAAACAGCTTTTCCACAGTGCAGAGGAGGGACATGTGCTTCAGCCAGAAGCAGCCCTGCGGCCTGCTGGGGTAAGGCAGGGGCTGGGGGCTCTGCAAGGCCTCCTCAAAGGCCGTCTGGGGAGCAGAAAGGGCAACACTTTATTTTAACCTTTTTCTTTACACTTTTTTGCACCACTCCTGAATCGCAAAATGATGCCACGGGTGCACCTTGGGCTGGGGAATTAAACCCTTCTTCCAGGTAGGGTTTCTTCTCCTTCACTAACTATCTTCCGCCCCTTTTTTCTATGCCTCTGTGCACTCCCATGATCCAAGGGCAAATAGCCTTTCTGTGGGACTCCTTGGCTCCCAGACAAAAGCCTCACTGTGTGTTTCTTTCTCTGGAGGAACCACAAAACCAAGAAAACGTCCTCAAATCAAACACCTCAGGCCCGTTTTTTTTTTTTAACTTTCGCAGTGGATCCAGGATGTGTGACCATCTCAGTCCTGTTTCGTCCTGCAGGTGAGAGTGTGAGGAGAAACATGGCCCAGGACCAGCATTCTCTGTGTTTCTCCTTCCATCGCCAGACCCTGTGGCACTTTGCAACTCTTTTCCTCTGCCCTGCATCTTGATTTCCAGCCACACAAGGGCTGGGTATCTGCGGTGCCAGCAGGAGAGAGGAAGCTTCCCTCTGCCCCAGCCCAATGCCTGCACCCAGGGCTGTGGGTTAGGGCATTGCAGGGGTTGCTGGCACCTGGGAAGGTCCCCTCAGACAGGTTTTGTCCCCAGGCTCCTCGACTGTCTCACCCGCCGGGTGGAAAGGTTGGTGACCATTTTATTCACCCATCACAGAGCCCCTCCAGTGGGAACTGCTGGAGTTTGCACAAGCTCCCTGCGGAGCAGCTCAGGCTGCTGCGGGGATCCCTGTGGGGCGGTGGGGACACTGGCCTCTGCACAAGGGCACACACAGAGGCTTTAGGGGAGCCCTGGGAGCACAGCCTGCCTGAAGCCGCTGGGCAGAGCTCAGGGCTGCAGGAGATCCGGTTTCACCGACCCCGTAATTGCCGGGTTCCCAGGTGAACAGAGGCAACGTGGCATCACCGAGGCTGGCACGTCCCCGCAGGAGGCCTCGTCACCGGGTGTAAGGGCAGAGGTGGGAGTGCTTCTCCGGGGCTGTAATTCCTGTCTGCTCCTTTTCCCCAGAAGCCTCCCGCATCCTCTGCGCAGCCTGGCTGTCCCTGCTGGGGACGTCCCCACTACTGCAGTGCCTGGTGGCAGCGGGACAACAGGGAGCTGGCACCTCCTTGTCACCCATCCCTGTTTCTGGCTGGGGCAAGCAGCTCTCTGCTGGCCCCCAGGGCATCTCACTCGGCCCAGGAAGGAAACATGGCCCCAGGGAAGGCCAAAAAGCTGGCACAGGCCCTGCAGCGTGGGCGTCCCCACCTTGCCCCCAAGCTTTGCCACATCCTCTTCAACAGACAGAAGCGGCCAGGGCAGGGAAGGCAGCGGCGAGGCTGGCACAGCATGTTTCCCTGGTTGCAGTGAAGCACAAGCACATTCTGAGAAATGCAGAGCTTCTCTTGTTGCGAGACTTCTGGGATTTCAGCAGATCAAAACTCCTCGCAGGCACTTCTCCCTCTCTCCCATCCTCTTCGCCATGCAGTAACTCACCCTGCCACTCCTCAGCAACCTCTGCACTGAACATTAAACACAGGAGGGAGTTCCCAACACGCAGCAGCCAGGCCATCTTTGGAAAAGCATCTCCAGGACATGGCTTTAGCCAGGGCGAGGTGGAGATGCCCAGAGTGTGCCCACGTCTCTCCCCAGCCAGCGCTGCCGGCTCCCTCTGCTGCCCAGGGAGGCTGCCCGTGGCTGGGTGCTTTGCTGCCTGGAGAAGACACAGGGAGCTGAGGTCTCTGCCAACGTTGGGGGACAGTTCCCTGCTCCTGTATGGCAGCGTGGGGCCCAGCACGTTGCCCTGACATGAGAAGGCAAAGCAACTCCCCGAGCAGCCAGGAGCAGGTTCAGCAAGTAAGAACACTAACCCAGACACAGACCTATATTTAATGTGGGAGAGCAAAGAGATGGGAGAAATGAAGCTGGTGGTTTGCCCTGGCGCAGCCAAGTGACGCTCACTCTCCACGCCAGGGTCCCTCGCACCTCACCAAGGCTGAGGTGCACCTTCACTGGGCTGTTTCCTCCCACAGCATCCCTCGGGGCACGCCAGGGGCAGGAGGCGAGGACAGTCACGCAGAGCAGGGTTGGATGGGACGGCCACATGCAGCTGCGCCGAGAAAGGCTACCAAAAGAAAGAGCGCCTGGCAGGGGCTTTCTGAGTGTGGGGGTCTTGTCCTTGCTGCCCGGGGCTGCCCCAAAAACCTCCCTCTCCACAGAGGATCCTGGCAGGCACAAGGGAGCCGACGAGGGTGGGATTCGAACCCACGCGTGCAGAGCACAATGGATTAGCAGTCCATCGCCTTAACCACTCGGCCACCTCGTCCCCTGCTCCAGCCTGTATTTGGTTTTATTTTGTTTTATTATTGTTTTTTCTTCCATTTTTGATAAGGCTGCAAGCCCACAGCTCATCCCTCAGGGCATCCCCCAGACAATTGCCTTGCAGGAGTGAGCTGTGTTCCTGCCTGTCACAGGGTGGGCAGCAGGAGTGCAGCGAGAGGTTGGTGATTCTTTTGTCCCTCTCCATTTTCCCCTCAGTCCCCATCTTCAGAGGGTCAAAGAGCAGAGTGCACAGGAGACATGCTTTATTTTTTTTTTTTTTTTTGCTAAAGAAAAAATTTGTGTTCCAGGCTTTGTTATTACTTTTTTTGGTTGTAGGTCTCTATGACCCCTCGCCTCTCTTCCACCCCAGACCTATGTCTAGAGGGTTTTCTGCATGATTCAACACCACCCATGCTTGTAGATGAAAGGGGAAAATGGCTGGGGCGACCCAGCCTGCAGGATGTACCTCTTCATTGCCCAAATACTCTGGATTTTGAGGTAGTTTGGGGGTCAGGTCTCAAATTTGAACTGCCCAGGGAGATGGAGCAGAAGGAAACTGTCCGTCTTCCCAAGAGCTGGGCTACCAGAGAGTCGAGGGACTCTGTCCCCTGTGTGTCCCGTGCTCAACACCAGCCCCTGGTTGTAGGGCATCCCTGTTTGGGACAGCAATGCCCTCAGCCAGAGGGGGCTGGGAATAAAAACAGCCCCCAGGCCAGGCACCACTGGGAGTCGAACCCAGGATCTCCTGTTTACTAGACAGGCGCTTTAACCAGCTGAGCCATGGCGCCCGCTTGACCACAATGCAAGGCATCCCCACATCCACGGCACCCAGGGTGCCCCAGGACGCCCCTGTCCCTCTGCACCCCTGAGCCCCAGCCAAGAGGGAGAGCAGCTGGTGAGCGGCCCCGGTGCTGCGTCAGCTCCACACACATCTACAAAGCTCATCCCAAGCCAGGCGGGAAGAAGGCAGCCAAGCACCACTGCGGGATTGGCAAGCAGACAGAAGGCTGAAATGCTCAGGATGAAGCAAGGCAATGTGCTGTTCAGGTGGGAAAAGCACCCAGCAGCTATAAATGCCCCCAGAGCCGACGGATCCTGCCCAGGATTGCACTGGATGATGATCCAACCAGCACAGGAGCCTGCAGGACAATAGGAGTTAGATACCACCAGGTCCTGGATGTTTCCTAAAGGGTAAACAAATGGAAAAGTACAAAGGAAAAGCAGCAACGTTGTGTGATCACCATTGTGCTTGTGCCTGCAGCAGGGCAGAGAAGGGCAAGCAGTTCTGTCCGTGACAGTGCGATGAGGAGAACATGCACATCGGCTCGTTGGTCTAGGGGTATGATTCTCGCTTAGGGTGCGAGAGGTCCCGGGTTCAACTCCCGGACGAGCCCTCAGATTTTGGGCACCGCTGCCCTGCTCTGGCCCCATGCCAAGCCCCACAGCCTGGGAACACAGCCTGGTGGGGCAGGGCAGGGTTGGCACAACACTACAAGCCCGCCTGCCTGCTCTGCTCCACAGCCTGCAGCCATGCGCTGCCCTGTGCCACGCAGGCAAAAGAGAGAGAGCTGGACCTCTTATTCCTAGGGACAATGGGGGACAGCAGAGCAGGATGTGGCCATGCTGACACCACATCCCCGCTGGGCAGCTCTGCCTGGGGATGAGGAAGGGCCTGGGGAAGGAAAGCATCACACGGATCTCCTGGCAGCAAAGGGGAGAAACACGGGTCCGAGGGAGAGGGGCTCTGGGGATGCCCCACAGGTGAGGAGGAGGAGCAGGAGGAGGAAGGTGTTTCCTCCTGGGCAGAGCATGAACTTCCCCTCACACCCCCAGCTGTGAGGAGCTGTGAGGCAGGAAAAGTGTGGAGATGCTGGGGGTTGAA
>VXAV01010933.1:0-11195 GCA_013399715.1 Alectura lathami | reverse complement strand
GCAGAGATCCAGATGACAGCCCTGATGTCCTGGGTGACCCTGGAAGGGTTCCTGCTTGTAATGTTTAGCCTGTTGGCCCTCTTCTCAAGTGTCTGAATGTATCTTCTGTCCCACGCAATCTTGAACACACCAGGTAGGTGTGAAAATTTGTTTCAGGAGAATTTTTTTTTTCCACCCAAATTTTAGAATGCTTTTCTTTAGAACAGAAAGACAGAAAGATCTGTCTGCTTTCAGAGATATGTGTTGCACCTTTAATTTTTCTGAGAAGAAAAGGATCTGAGAGCTGAAACTTTCTGATGCAGGTTCCCATGCTTCTACCACTGATTCAGCACCCCAGTGCCACTCAAAATCTTCCTTACTGTGAGGCCACAGACACCAATTTGCTGAGGAAGGCTGGGGTCCAACCTCCCTCTGGCCTCCTCCTCGCACTGACCAGCTCATGGCAGACTCCCCCAGCCTCTGTCTCGTGTAATGTAATGCAATTAGAGAAAGGCAGAGCAGGTCCCAGCCCCGTTCCCAGCTGAGGTTGCTTCATGTCGGGGCTGCTCAGGCTGTTGAGTGGCAGAGAACTCCCCTTCCTCCTCGCATTAATTTGCACTTGGTTCAGTTGCTGGCTTGTCCTCCAAGCCAACCCGTAGTGCTTTTTAATTGACTGTAGGGAGCCAGCTGAGCTGACAAAGTGCTCTCTGGGGCCCAAATCCTTTCCTCCTTGGCTGTCCCAGCCACCAGTAAGTAGAGCAGCAGGAAACTGAGATGCGGATTCGAGCTGGCTCCAATCTGTGCATGCTCCCATACATCTGGCTTTCCAGCAGCCATCTCCAGCCATCTGACTGCAGCGAGGCTGCCACACACAAGCAGGAAGAAGCAGGGCTGAATTCATGCTGTTGAGCCATTGTTTGTAGCTGAACTAATGGGTTTTGCCTGTCTCATCACAAGTTCTCCACAGGCTCTCAGAACATTCCTCGGCACAGCACAGGATGGGGCCACGCCATTTGGAAGGCAGCCCCACGAGTCCCTCGTCCCCTGGTGCAAGAGGTGCCATGCGGCAACCAGCTGATATTTGCAGAAGACCTGCTGCTTCCTGCTATGTTGCACTTTGACAGGAGGCTCTGACCAGCCCAGGGCAACCTGTTGCCATCATCTCAGCAAGGTCTCTTTAGTGTTCCTGAAGTTATGCCAACCTTCTGTGATTGCTTCAGGTCCCAGACTTGTCCCTGGCCACTGGCAGCTGCTCACAAAAGCCAGGAGGTGTTGGTGTGTGGACCCAACCGTGAACACTTCCAAGAGCCGGGGAGGTCACCCTTGACCCTCAGCCCTTGGGTGAGCTTGCAGGACCCTTTCCTGCCCTCCCCAGCCTTTTCCTTGAGGACCTGAGGCAGTCCCACTGCTCAGAAGTGATGTGATTTCTTCTTGGTGTACTGGTGTACTTGGTGTACTGGGCTCAAGGCCAAGGATGTGGTGGCAGACACCACAACATGACTTGGGGCTGCCATTCTCTGTGTGACCTGCCTCACCCAGTGTGAGTTCCGTGCACCTGGTGCACAAGCCAAACTTCAGCCCATCCCGGGATGAGAAGACAGGTCTCACGTGTGACCCTGGCAGCACCCAGGCAGAGTATGGTGGAGCATTGCCCCATCCTCTTCCTCCGCTCCCAACCCAGCACAAGGACATTGTATCCTGCAGAGGGCACAGGCAGGAAGCACCCAAACCCTGCCCAGCGTTTCAGTGTGTTTTGCCCTGAAGTCTGCATCCCCAGCCCAAGGAGGCTGGAGAAATGCCTGCACCTGAGTCCTGACTTCCAAGACCCTGTTCCTGAGTGTGCAGGCATGCGTCCGTGCACGCGTGCCATGCGCAGAAACTTCTACAGCGATGCTAATGGCATGGAGAAAAGCCATTAAAGGAGGAAGAGTTGAGGTTACAGTATTGTGCTGAAAAGTTTATTGCTGCCTGTAGAGACATCAGGTCTGTACTTCCAGGATTACTCAGTGCTTAATGCCGAGCGCCTGCACATTAGTTTTGCCGGGAAGCCCATTTGGGGTTCTTCCAAAACGGAAAAACTAAAGGGCTTCCCTAATAAAAGTGGTCTCCAAAAAAAAAGTCTCCAGACCCAGCCCCGGCACCCAAATCGAAGCAGCCAGCCTGGGGAAAAGGCAGTGCTCTGGAGCCGGGGGCCAGTCCTGCTGTCTGAGCTCTGAGCTGGGGATGGAGCAGCCTCTGCAGCTGGCACCTGTGGGAAATGATGTTTGTATCTGCTTCATTTCTCTGATAGGGTCACCCAGGACTCAGCTACATAGGGAAATGGCACAGGTTTACACAAGAATTTGGTTGCACAGCAGGTAAAGTTGCTTTGGAAACTCTTCTCCCTGTTTTTCCACCATAAGGACACTCAGCTCCGAAGTGGTGTGGTGGCTTGCACACAGCCCTGCTCTCCATCTGTTCTCTGTGTTTAGAAGCCAGGCCTTCTGAGTCCCAACCTTACCTCCAGGCTTTTGGGCCACCTTTTCCCAGCAGCTAGTGCACGTCTGGGAACACAGCTAGTGCCCGAAATAGATGCAGACTGGGTGGTGTGGGAGCAACGATTTGGGGAAGCGGCAGTATTTCAGCCCTAAGTCAGGTGGCTCGGCTCCTTCGTGCTCCTCTTCTGGCACCTAACTTCTATCTGAAATCAATGAGAGGTAGGTGCCAAGATGCAAGTTAGACTCTGTGTCTCTTTGCAACTAGTAGATATTGTAAGTTCACACAGGCACTGACTGGAACCGAGTTGAGAGCGGACCAGAGCTTCTGTGCTGTCCTCAGTAGATCCTCAAACTGCCCGTGCCAACAGGAAAGCCTTCAGGCTCTACCTTGCCTAGATTTGTTGCTCCTGCCTTCTCCAAGAGTGGTGGGGTGGGGGGCTGTGTGGTGTACAAGCGACCCTAGGCGGGGTTCAGCTTTGTGACAGGGAGATCGTTTGGCAGTGTCCGTTTCTCCACCAAGAAATCCTGCTTGCTTCATGGTATCTCAAGAAAAGTGTCAACAGTTCAGCTCGTTTGTGGTGCAGCACATCGTGGGGGAGGCCTGTCCTGACAGATCGAGGGAGCTGTTGGGTGCTGACACGTGCTGGCCTGCAGCCTGCAGGGCTGAGGAGCAGCCGTTCCCCAGCTGTGCGCCGCACTGCAGCTGTTGTTGGCATCGGTTTAATGCTGGTGCTCGGGCTTGAGAAAGAACCTGAAGGGCTGGAGGCTATTCTGCTTCTTAAAGCCATGTCATGAGATATCCCGAGAACTCTATCACTTGGTTTCCATTCCATTTCAAAATAAATTTATTTTCCCTCCAAACAAGGCCAATTCTCCTTGCTTCTGCTTCAATCCCTCATCAGCAAGTCAATGCCAACAGATGGATTTGTACACGTATCGTTGCCCGCTCTTGCCAACCTACCTTGCTCTGGAGAGCTATCAGAATAGTGGTCATGTCTCTGTACCTGAGGAAAAACAGCCTCTGTAATTCAGGCACATCTTCTGAGAGAGCTTTGGCCACCCATGTGCAGCACAGCAACACAGGGCTGCAGTGGGATGCTTTGGACTCGTTGCATGCATTGGGTTTCCCTTGCAGAAGGGGGATATCGTGGTGCTTGCACTCCACCACTCCTTTCCCAACCCTGAAGGCTTCTCCAAGTGTGGCTTGCAGGTTATGGGGCAGCAATGGAGACTGGGGAGGGGGAAGAATAATGTTTTAACCTCAGAGCGCTGTGAATTTCCTTGCAAAGTGAGAGCATTTTGGAAAATCAGTGTGTTCAGGTTTCAGTCTTTCAGAGTCTGGGTGCTCTGCCCGCTGAGGGATCTCAAAGCCCATCTGTGCCTCCCTCCTTAATGCCTGTATTACTCTCCATTTACAAATCCTGCCGGGGGGAGCCGAGAGAGCAGACACTTCGAGCTCCCCAGGCGAAGGCTTGGCACACAGACCCATCTGCACGGGGGCAATGCCAGCTTTTCTCCTCACCGCAAATCCCTCCGCTGCTTCCCACTCGGGTGGTGGGTTCATTAGTGCGCATTAGACAGGTCTGGTCCAGCGCTGAGACAAGGAGCTGTGGACCCTGGGGAATATGTCCCTGCTTCTCCACTCTTTCCTTCTCTGCAGCTCCTTCCCCAAGGCCTCAGTTTCCCAGTCAGTGAAGAACAGAAATGTCTGACTTCAGTGCTGCTGTTTGAACCCATGGATTCTTGTCCTGTCCACGACAGACTGCTGCCTCTCTCCTTGCAGGAATACTTTGCATATCAAGCGTATTTAATCTATCCACTCTCTTGTCTTCTCTCTCTCTCTCTCTCTTTTTTTTTTTTCCTTTGCCATTTTTTTCCTATATATTTTATCTCAACCTCTAGACTTTTTCCAGCTGACATTTCTTACTAGAGTGAATCCTGTTCCTATGTCCTAGGGTGGTGGTGACAGCTGAGTGGCAGCTATGGACAGAGCAAGAAGGGAAGCAAAGGTCAGCTGTGTACTGCCTAGAGAGGGGTTATCACAGCTGACATCCCCGTGGCTGCTCTGAGGATTTATTGGGATGGAGCTTATGGGTCGGGAGGTGGAGGCAAGTTCGGTTTTGAGAGAAGTGGGGGAGGGCAGGGACCTGGAAGAGAAGCTCCAGCAGAAGCAGCACAGGCACGCTGGGCAGTGTGGGACAGTGTGGAAGAGTCCTGGGTGTGGACAGTGAACCTAAGGTGTGGGACAGGGACCTCTTCTCCTCTTTACTATCTAAGGGAGACTTTTTGATTAACAATGGTGAGGCTCTGAGCAGTTTCTCCACTTCTCGGGCCAGTGAATTGGTCAGTTTATACCCAAGGAGACTAGTTTGAGCTAGATCAGGTACAACAACCCACCTCCACTGAAGGCTTTGTCTCTTTTCCCACCGTGCTCTGCACCCCATCTTGCTCCCTGCATTAACTTTTCCTGCTCCTTCCTCTACTGAAATCTCCATAGGGAATGCAGCAAGGTGGGCGAGTCCCTTCTGCCCAAAGCCCTGCTCCTTCCCTTTCCCCACTCCTGGCCCTGGAATACAGCAAGGACAGGGCAGTTGGCAGCTCGCAGCCTTTCAGGAATTCTTGTGTTGTGTGTTATAAAGCCCACGTGGGAGGATAATGTTGTCTTTCACAACTCACGTGTCAGCTCTGCCTTCCTCACGAGCCTGCAGGCCAGCTCTCTGGTTAGACTGACGGGAATGAGCTTTGAAACGCCGCCTTGAGTCAATGGGGAAGGGCTTCAGCTTCTCTCTTCTGCTGTTTCTCCATTGTTTGTACTCAAAAATCTCCCCTGCCTTTAGAGAAGATCCATTGCTTCTCTCTTGGGTCCTGCTCTGCTGATGGCTGCAGGGGGTCTGCAGGCTGCCTGGGCTGAGCAGTTTGGATCTGTCCACCCTCCAGTCTCTTTCACTTGGTGCTGCTGTGGCACAAGGTTCTGGTGAACTCGTGGAGACCAGCTTCTCAAAAATAGCTCTTCTGAAAACCGAAGTTCCCATGGTACAGAAGACATCCACAGAGGGGAAAATATGAGCAGCATCCAGTCTTGTACCATCGTTTCTCTAACCAGAACTGCACTTTAAAACCAGGCATTTCCTTTCTCGAGTCAAACACCTAGTTCTGCTAAAAAGCCACCCACCACTAGTCTCTCCTACTTGAGAAGCTAGTATTTTATTTAGGGCTGATCCATTTTTCTTTTAATTCAGATCAATGCGGGTTAATTGAGAGCGGATTATTTTTACTTCTGCTGGTCTCTGCCTGCCAAGATCAATACCAGTCATTTCCACTTAAACCATTGTACCTTTACTGGAACTACCAGCGCGGCCAAGCTCCCCGCGCCGCGCCTCGCGGACGGGCCCCGCAGAAGCGGTTCCTCGTGTTATAATTGAAACCCGTCTCTCGTCAGTCTGGCTGCAGCGGCATCCTCGTAATGCTGGGAGGAAATGGAGCCGTGCTCGGCCCCAACCAGGGGACATATATTACAGAGTGAAACATTTGCACACTAAAAATACTCAGTGAGGGGCAACCGTTCATTGATCTCCCCTGCGTTAATGGGGCCGCAGACATCCCTCTGGCCACCCTTTGCCACTAGATGGGGCGATGCAGCAGCAGCTGCAGCCCCAGAGCTGAGTGGCTTGAGAAGTGACTTCCCCTTCTCTGTCCCAAAAACACCAAAGTGGCTTTGCTCAGCCCAGGAGAATAAGGAGCCTTGTGTTTCCTGACACTCGACTTCTTTTTTTAATTATTATTATTTTGCTTTTTGCAAGAGCTGGCTGGATGCAAAATTCCCAAAGGTGTCCATGGGAAGCATGGGTGCACAGGCAGTTGAAGGTGGCATGGGCACTCTGCTGCATGCGCTGCATCCTGGCATTTTTGCAAGGCTGGGCTGGCTCAGACGGGAGCTCTGCAAACTGTGCCCAAGCCACTGTCCCCTCTGCCGCTGCTCCTGCGCAGGAATGCAGAGCGGTGAATAACCACAAGCTTGTTATACCCCCTCACCCCAGGAAAGCTGGATGTGGGGAATACTACCCACGGATGCTGACAAGGGGCACCAGCAACACAACCTGCCCTGGCAGGCAGGATGATGGATTTTGGGCACACAAGGCAGGCATTTAGGACAAGCTGCACATCTTCTGCTTTCCTCAGACCCCATGGGCAGTGTGGTGGCCCGAACATGGCAGGCTCCCCATTTTCCTGCTGTGCCCCCTTCCTTCTCGCCCTGCCCAGCCACTGTTCCTGTGCTGCCCAGCTCACTTCTTGCTCTCTGCTTTTACAGCAGCTGAGCACTCTGTCCTGCTCTGCAGGAGCCTGTGGAAGCTTTTTAAGAATTATTTTTGGCAATTCATGAGCTGATATATTAATGGAGAGCAAAATCAGATGGACGCAGGGGAGGCAGAAGATCCTTGTGGTGGGTAGGTGTTTAAAGGACCCTTTCCTCGCAATCTGCTTATTGGGCTTTAGCTGGTTCTTTGCTTTGCTTTCTGCTCTGATGGCAGTCTGTCTGTCAGTACAGACAAGAGACAGCTCTGAACGTGCCTGGGTCTCATCCGCATGGGGTGCAGGCAAGTGAAGTGAAGGGAGAAGAAGTAACAGTCAAACAAATGGGAAAATCACTCCTTCCTTCTGCTCCCCTCACATCTGGTTTGAGTGGGGCTTTCCATGTCTCCCAGCCCAGCTGTTTCCTGACGGGCAAACACACCAGGCTAGCAGAAGCAGTAAGGGTCATTGAAAACTCTTAGTGCCCGTAAGGGTGGAACACTGGGGCTCCAGCTCCTCTCTTTTGTTCTCTCTGGCTGTGTCAGTCAAGGTGATGGTCTTGGAGAACTTTAGCTTGTTTCAGCTAAATGTATCTCTAATTGATTTGTGGATCTGCATGGGGTGTAAACATTTTACCAGCCAGGGAGCAGCTGATCAGAAGAGGAGGAAGAGGCTGGTGGGAGGAGAAGGGATGGGAGAAAGTCTGATATAAAGCAGTGCGGGAGCCTTGGAGAACGACTTCTCCCTGGAGCCATCAGACCCCAATTTGGCCCTGCCCCTCCACGGGGTTTCTTGGTAATGGGGTCCTTCCCAGGGCAAAAGTTAACTCCAATTAGAGGGTCTGAAGGCAGGGTTTTCAGTCCCATGCCTGCCCTCAGCAACCATGTCAGCTCCTGTTATGGAGATGGGCAGGGGAGCAGCTGGGAGCAGCGTGTGGGCAAGGAGGGCTGTCCTGGGAGCCTTCCTGTTGCAGCTCTGTCACCCCCCACCCCCTGCCACCTCTCTCCCAGTGATGGACAATCAGCTGTGGGCTTGCTCATGCTTGGCTTGTCACTTCCCAGTTCCATGGGGCCCTGTGCATCCACCCACAGACCCCCCACAGGGGCACGGCCCTGTACCTCTACCCCTCATCCCATGCGCCTTCATCTGCTTTCATCCTGCTTCCCATCTACTTTCAATACAAATTTTATGCTCTCAAACTGGAAATCCGTATGCAGTGTCTATGTTCTCATCCCTTTTGGCCACCTCTCCTTGCTGGTGCCCACTTTCCACTGCGTGACCCTGGTGACAGTGGAAGAAGCCCGATGGGACCGTTGTCATCACCAGCAGTGGTGAGAGTCATTGCTGAGACCTTTCAAGAGGTAAATCAGTGAAAAGGGTGATGCTGCCCTGCAAAGCCCATGGACAAGAACCAGAAAATACGTACAGGCAGTGGGAATGGGGGTGTGAGTGTGGGAACAACTTTACCCTACAGCGTCACTGGGATTTCTCTGGAGCTGTGGCACTGAGGAACAGAGGAGGCACCACGTAACCCCATGTGAGAGCCCTGTGACGTCTGAGACCCCCTGGCAAAACCTCTCCCCGATGTCACCAGCCCCACCAGGATGGTCCCCGGGGTGCCACTCTGCGTGTATTTTCTTTCTCAGCTCCCATGCTTTCTCTTCTCCCCTCTACGTTTGTTTACAGATTGTTGTGGAACTTTTTACTGGAGCAGAGCACAATCAATAGTGCTCCCAAACATGTATTTCTTTCTTTTTTTTTTTTTTTTTTTTTTTTNCTTTTTTTTTTTTTTTTTTTTTTTTTTTTTTTTTCTCCCCAAGCCTGCGCTATGCAAAACTTTGACTTGACTTGCATTTCATGAACAGATTTCAGTTCTGTTCTCCCAAATAGAACTGAAACCAATTCATGAAATCCAGATCAAGTTGAAAGAGGTGGTTATATGATAAAAAGTGGGGTAATTATTACAAATTGTTTTAAAGTACTGACTTAGAGGGGGTTCTTTTCAAAGGTGTGATTTGGTTCTTAATCAGTTTTAACCAGGGAAATGACAAGCTGAAACGAATTGAAGTGTAAATAACTGCAAAATGGAATACTGTGCTTTGTTCTCAAGTAGAGTAAAGCACCTTTTTAATTTTTTCCCTGTGGAAGAATAAATCCAGCTTTCCTATGTATCCAAACTGATTTTTTTTTTCCCCCCCAGCAGGAACTAAACGATTTTGCTGTTTGCACAGGTTCGTGCAGGAGCCTCCCCGTCCCAGCATCCCACCCAATAACCCGAGCTCTGGCTCCGCTCTCACCCCGCTTCCATCCCCACCTCCTGCCTGTGCCCCCTGGCCGCCGGCAGCCCTGCCTGACAGCTGACGCCGGCTCCGGTGACCCCACGGGTCCCCGCGCCGCTGCTCGCCCCGCGTCTGGCGCTGGACCCGTGCGTGTGCGATGGGTGGGAGCAGCCACCGCCTGCAGCAAAGCGGCCCCACCAAGCTCTTTTCAAGCCCGGGCTGAGGACGCAAGCTGCCGGCTGTCGGGTTCGGGGCGGGGAGAATAGTTCTACACGGTAATTACGGCGAGCTGGAAATTGCCGGCAATATGGTGAGCATGGCAGGTAGCGGAGCAGCCCCCGAGCCGGGCGGCAGATGGAAATCCGTGCTGGTGAAGCGGGCAGGACTCCCGGGTTAAAGAGCTGGGAGGGAGGATTCGGGGATGGGCTGGGATCTAGCAAGAGGAATCTCCCACGGGAGATGACCCCGCTCTTCCCCTCTCAGCCACCCACGCTGATTTTTATTCCGGTCTCACCGAACCGCCCTCGCTGCGGGTCTGGAGGTGAGCATCCCCTGCACATGAGCAGCATGCAGTGTCAGAAGCGTCTGTCTGCCCTCGCAGCGCTGAAATAACCCCCACTGCTGTCCTGTCTGGGAGCATCACTGTCCTGCAAGGCCCCCTTGCAGTGCCTGATGCACTTTGCAAACGCGGCGATGCCCAGAGCCCACTGGTGTCACGCTGTGGCCGTGCAGTGGTGACATGGGCCACAAGGGACACTATATCAGGAGGTGTCAGCATGGCATCTGAGGGCCAGAAAAATGGAGACTTCAAGCCTCTTTTGCCTTCAGGGATCTGCAGCTTGGCAGAGTCCTGTATGGGTTATACAGGGCAGCTCCCAGGAGTGATTCCTATGGCACAGGCAGCTGTACTGGGACAGGAGAGGTATGTTCAGCCTCATGCCATGAGGAGTTCACAGGCAGCAGGTGTGAGTAGGTCTGGACTATCCCCCCTCCTCCCCTGGATGCTCAGGTGGGTTCCTTCACCATCTCGCAGCCTGAAGGCTCACTTCACTGAGGATCTGGTGGTCCTCAGCTTCTCCCAGCTGGATGCACCCTTTGGTGGTGCCCAAGGACCCAGTGGTGGGAAAAGGTTGCAGCAACCACAGTGCCTGGGAACAGGCCTTTTTGGAGCCCCTCATCCTCCCTCATGGGAAGGATGGGAGAAAACTGCAGAGTGCAGGGAGCAGGATCCATGATAGCCTGGAGAGTGCTGCATCCCACACAACCTCTTGGAAGAAACTGCATGCAACAAAGCCCAAAGGCACAACAGAAGGGAGGCAGTAGCTCTGGACTTGATCACAGCTCCTCTGTAAAGATTTGGGTGCCCAAATCCCCCGGAGGGTGCTGAGGATGCACCATGTGGTGGGGAGGAAGCCCACCAGCCTCCAGCTGGAGAGCGCTGGGACCACGGCCGGGGAACGGGGACGGGCAGGGCACAAGCGCATCGCAGCTGCGAGCATCAACCGGTCCCCAAGACACCAGGCTCTCGTTTCCTCCCTGGTAGACGACTATTGGCCAGGCACCAGACCGTGCTCGAGGGATGGCCTCGCAGGCATATCGGGTGGCCGCAGCTCACATTATCGGGCGGCTTCCCCGCTCCGTTTCTGTTCATGTGTCCCTGCCACCAGGGTCAGGTTACGGGGCCTTCACAAAGCACCAGCCATCTATTATTCAGCTGCCGTGCGCTACCGTATATGTTGGTGTAGGGAGCCGAGCCGGCCCACGAGGTGGGCAGCAGTAAGTGCCTGCACGGGGGACAGTGCTGTAAATCACCCGCTGCGCGTCCTCAGGATGCGAGCAGACGGCTGGCGGAAACCACCCGGAGGTGCCTGACTCCAGTAATGCTTTATATAGCGTGAGCAAAAGCCGTCCCACGATTTCCCGTCAGAGGGATGGGTGGTGAGACCAGAGAAACATGGGGATCCTCTCACCGGGTCAGGCGGTGGGAGATGTGTCTGACCTGAGGGACCGCCAGATGGGTGGGGGCAAGAAGCCGTTCAGTGGGATGAGCCTCGGTGCCAGGAGGCTTTGGAGGGAGGAGGGTTCAGCTCCTCGTTGAGCACATCTCCCCCTCCTGACGGCCCCGAGACGTCCAGTGAATGGGAACCAGGACAGAGTAAGAGGAAATATT
>VXAV01010931.1:515132-599262 GCA_013399715.1 Alectura lathami | reverse complement strand
TCCCTTCCAATCTCTAACATTCTGTGATTCTGTGATTCTTGGGTGGTGGAGTGTGCTACAGAGAGATAATGAAGAGCAGGTTGGTTTGCTTTGTTGTTTTTTAGTTTTCTTTTTCAATTATCTATCGCATTTCTAAATATATTGAAAGCCTTGAATAATTCAGAACATAGCAATTGTACCTGTATTTCCTGTATGGCTGAGCATGTTCCGGTATGCGTAATGCTGCTCCCTGTCTGCACACGTTGTCTGAATTTGTTACTTATGTAGAGATTCAGGAGTCAATCTAAAAGTGCCCGTTGAATTGTTTCCATTATTTCTCTGGCGTTTCTTGGGGTGCTCTGGACCGATCACAAGTGGTGTTCCCCAGGGGTCAGTGCTGGGGCTGGTCCTGTTTAACAGCTTTATTGATGATCTGGATGAGCGCATTGAGTGCACCCTCAGTAAGTTTGCTGACGACACCAAGTTGGGAGGAAGTGTTCATCAGCCTGAGGGTACGAAGGCTCTACAGAGGGATCTGGACAGGCTGGATTGATGGGCTGAGGCCAGTTGCATGAAGTTCAACAAGATGGAGTGCTGGGTACCTGCACTCTTGTGACAACAACCCCATGCAGTGCTACAGGCTTGGGGCAGTGTGGCTGGGAAGCTGTGGAGAGGAAAAGGACCTGTGAGAGTGGTGAGACACTGGAACATTTTGCCCAGAGAGGCTGTGGATGCCCCCTCCCTGGAGGTGTTCAAGGCCAGGCTGGATGGGGCTCTGAGCAACCTGCTCTAGTGGGAGGTGTCCCTGCTCATGGCAGGGTGGTTGGAATTAGATGATCTTTAAGGTCCCTTCCAGCCCAAACCATTCTATGATGTTAGTTGACAGCGGGCTGAACATGAGCCAGCAATGTGCCCAGGTGGCCAAGAAGGCCAACAGCGTCCTGGCTTACATTAGGTATAGTGTAGCCAGCAGGACCAGGGAGGTGATCATCCCACTGTACTGGGCACTGGTGAGGCCACACCTCGAGTGCTGTGTTCAGTTTTGGGCCCCTCAGTACAGGAAGGACATTGAGGCCCTGGAGCATGCCCAGAGGAGGGCAATAGTTGGTGAAGGGGGAGCACAAGTCTTGTGGGAAGCGGCTGAAGGAACTGGGGCTGTTCAGTCTGGAGAAGAGGAGGCTCAGGGGAGACCTCACTGCTCTCTACAGCTACCTGAAAGGAGGTTGTAGATAGGTGGGGGTCGGCCTCTTCTCCCAGGTAACAGTGATAGGGTGAGAGGTAACGGCCTCAAGCTGTGCCAGGGGAGGTTCAGGTTGGATGTTGGGAAAAATCTCTTCTCTGAAAGAGTGGTCAGGCACTGGAACAGGCTGCCCAGGGAGGTGGGGGAGTCTCCTTCCCTGGAGGTGCTCAAGAAATGTGTAGACATGTAGGGACATGGTTTAGAGGGAGTAATGGTAATGGGCTAAGGGTTGGACCAGATGATCTTAGAGGTCTGTTCCAACCTTAACGATTCTCATACAGGAAAACGTCCAGACTTCATGTGGCATCCTGGAAATGAAGTATTCACTACTTTATTTGATAGCTTCTTCTAGAATTTAATGATTCGTGGTATAAAAGTACTTTCCTTATTGCTTCTTCCTTACCTTCAGCTTTCAGCCAGTGATTCCTTTTATTCCTTATTAGAGATAACGAAGCTCTTTTTTACAGTACATTTTTCTTTGTGAAGGGGGTTTTATGCTGTAATCACATTACCACTTTCTTTAAACAGGCTGAACGGATTGAGCTCAAAATTTCTCGTTCTAAGACATTTTTCTTCCATCCAGTAATTTTCACGGCTTTCTCCCATATCCTTCCCATTTTATCAACATCCTTGGCAAAGACTGACCCCAAAGGTGCCCTGTACCAGGATCCATCTCATCAACTGCAATGTATGGAGGTAAAATTGTCTCCCAGCTTACATGTTGCATTTCCATTTTATATGGATGTAGTTTAAACAGAACAACGTGGGGAGCGTGTGCTCTGGTCTTCTGAATATTCCTACAGAAGCATTTTGTTACCGGCTGCAGCAGCAGGTTCAGTAGGTACCTTCACAGTCCCAGCAGTGCACAACAATTTTCTCTTTTTGTTGCATTTTAAGTGATTTAAAAAATAAACAAAAAGTTTGACAGTGCGGAGCTGTTCCTGGAGAAAGATTGGTTACTAACTTAACACAGGTATTCCCAACATTTTTTCTTATTTGCTGGTTTTCTGGTTTGGCAGCTAAGCTAAAGTTCAATTAAGTGTCTCTAACCTTGCTGCAGGGGAAGTTGGGGGACCATTTGTTATTTTAAATCTCTTTACTTTTCAGTTGTCAAATTCAGTTAAGGGAGAGTTTATAGTTTCATTGGAAAAGGGCAATGGCTACAGAAGTCCTAGCAACATGAGCTGTTCCAGGATCTGATGAGCGTTTTCAGGCTTTCAGTGCAGTCAGCCTCAGTGGTTTTGGCAGTAACTACAATTGCATTGTGGTGTGCTGTAAAGCCGTGGGTCCTGTAAAAGCTCTTCAGACAGACCTTGTCATGGGCTTTGTCAGTCATCAGTGCAAAAACAAGTAACAAATGTTCCATGAATTTATCTGAAGCAACTTCCTAACAGGGGATGCACATGGGAACTTGTGCTGACCTGCTGCACATCATGTGCCTGTCTTTGCAGGAGACTTGTTGGGTGAAATACTGTTATCAGGGTGTCCAAATTTTCTGATATAACATGTTGTATTTTTTTACTGCCCTCTGCAGTAAACTTTACACTTCTCAAGGTGTTCTTTCTTCACCTGCTTTCTCATCCCTTTTCCTGCTCCAGCTAATGGTAAAAAGCAATTTTAAGTACCATTACACATCAATCTTGGAGGCTCTGAGTAACTGAGAAGCCAGCTGGGAGGATGAATGTGTCATCACTGGAGTAAAACAGATTTGGGGAGTTTTTCGTGTTTTTTTTTTTTTTCCCAATGTTGCCATTTCTGGTGGGCTAGCAGATGGAACTGCCCACAAGACCTTATTTATCCCTGCAAAAGCGGCTGCTGCAGAATTCTGGGGCGAGGGTTGCATGGATTCCTGTGCTTTGGAGGAGCTCGTTATTATAAGAATAACACCCCTCTAATTGGCTTAGCAGCCTTCTCCAAAATGGTATTTGTTCTTGAGGTTGTGTATGATTCCTGCTTGGTTCATTTAGGCCAAAGGAATCATGTAAGGTACAGCTGCAAGTTCACATTTGTTCCTTTGAAAAATGAAAAAAAAAAAAAAAAATGGTAAGAGCAATTCCAGAGTGAAACATAATTTCTAAGCTAATGTCTGCACTGTAGGACATTTGGTGACATCAGCTGGCATTCAAGGAATTAAAGGGTGTTCCCTGCTCCAAGCTTTATAGCATGGTCTTGAGATGCCTTGGAAAGGCAAGAGCCAAAAAAAAGGTGGAGGTCAGGGTGCTACAAGCTGTGAAGCAGCATAACTTTAAACCTTGTTGATGTTTGAAACCAAGAAATTCAGAATAGTGGCACCAGAGGTTCACTGTGCAGGCAGAAGAACAAAAACAAGATGATAGTAAAAATTATTACTTTTTTAATTCAATCAAGGCAGCAGCAGGTGGAGACAGCTTGTGTGCTGCAGTAGCTGCTCTGGCGGCATTACAGCCCTTTAACATGGTGCTGCCCTACTGCTGCCTGCAATTCAACATAAATAGCAGATGGGAGGAGATGAAGCTCACTCACTTGGTGTAGCAGGGCAGCCCTAGAAGTTTCCCACCGGTGTGCTGCCTGCAGCTTCCACCCCACGTGTGAGGCCAGTAGTGCTTCAAGCATACGAAGCTCCAGGTGGAGCCGAGCATGTGCGTTTGGGAGCAGCCTGTTGTGCAGGAATCACAGCAGACGGGGATGCCTGAGAAAGCAGCAAGCCTGATTTCTGCACAGTGCTTCTGGAAATGCTGTGCATGCTGGGAAGCCCTTTGGAAATGCATATTTAATGCAGAAATAAAACAATAATGTGTGTGTGTAAATGCTGTGTTTATCTCCCAGCTGCCCTATAAATGACTAGTAGCTGTAAGCCCAGGAGGGCTATAATAATTATCACTTTACTGACTTGGCTAATAAAAAAATCAATTCCAATGAGAGGAACCTATGCTTTCCTTCATGTGCAGGGTTGGAATTGTTTTTCCTGTTTCAAGTATGCACCTGCAAGGAAGAGGGACTTGCTTTGTGTCTAGCTTTCCCCCAAAATGGAAATTGCTGAAAATGATGTTTTCTGAAGCCCTCTGCTCAGTGGTTGTACGTCCCCAGCTCCTACAGCCATGGGGCTGAGGGAGGAAATAAAGATCTAGGAGTGAGACAGAGTTGTGGGTGTGTAAACCCATTCCCAGTCTCCTTTTGGGAGCCAATGTGACGTTGGGCTGGTGAAGACTGAAGTCTTCAGGAAGTGCTTTACCATCAAGTTTCTCTGGTATGCAGAGTTGTGTTGTTGTGTTTCCTAGGGGCAATGTATAATTTGTTCACTGATAGCCTGCCCTACTAAGACAAATTAGACCTTTTTAACACCAGTCTTATTAATTGGTTTTGACTGCACACATTAATTACAGAAGGGATAGTGATGTTGTAATTGTAGAGAATTGTCCTCTAATTTGAGGAAAAACAGACGACGCTCGGCACACAGCTTCCAGTGAGAGTTTGTTATCTCTGTGTTTAAACACGGTGCTTAAGCTGTTAACATAATCTTACGGTGCCTGTAATTACGTGAATAACCAGGCGGGAAGGAGTCATAAAATTGTATGGTATGAAAATAATGCTGGGAGCCCAAACTTATTTTTGTACATGAAGTAAAAGGTGCGGAGATGGGGTACCAACACTGCTGTGTCCCAGGGTGACATGGATGGCTATCGCGGCTTATGTCGACTGTGGGTGCGGACTGCGTATGGCCAAGCAGAGTGCAGCGGTCCCCGTCCTCCTGGCTGACACGTGGCAGAGCTAATCACTTCATCGCTGCAGTAAGAGTTGGGCTGTAAATACCTGAAGTCGCTTGGGCTCAGTTCCCAGAAGTTAGCTGCCAGCCCAGGCAGTGCTTCTGTGTTTCGGGGTAGGGGGAAGACTTTGGTTCAGTTCTCAACAGGAGCTGGCAAATCAACACTTGTGCAGTGCTGTAAGGATGCGCAGAGCTAGCAGGGTAACAGAGCACCTTCGTCTTTGCTGCAGAAATTGGAGATCTCAGCATCTTCTCTTAGCACGCAGTACTGTTTTGGTTGTAGAGTCACCCTGATGTTTAAATGTAAACTGCTACCACCTTTGGCCAGCTTTAAACCTGCTTGGTTCTGAGCGGGTTGGTTGTTGAGATCCCCCCTCCCAGGCTGACACCTTTTCCCACTGGGCATGCTATAGAATACTGGTGTTCCCTTGAAAGCTGGCTGCAGGACTGGTAACAAAGAGGTTATTTGTTGCAGCCCAGATGGAGACAGTGATCCCCTTACCACCCTGCGCGTGTCCTGAAACCGTCTTAATGTACCGTATCATGGCAGTGTAGAAAGTCAAATCTCTTTTTAGCTTGACTTCCTAAGGAGGCTTATGTGATCATGCTCTGTTTATATCTCCATCCCTCCCTTTGAGAACTTTTGAACCCGCAGGCCAAGAGCAGCCGCATCTATCAGCTGAAGGTGTCGGTGGTAGTAAGGCTGCAGGTTGTTTGGAGTAGATAAAGTGGTCATTCCTGGTGGTAATACTTAAAATGAAGCAAAAAGAAAGTTCTATATCAGCTTTGGGCTGATCAGACAAAACGTCCTCAGGAGAGGTTTGTAAATACCCAGCCACAAACCAGCAGGGGGAACTGCTTTTTTGCAGACCTTCAATGTGCTGCTCATGCTGCAGAGGCTGCGTGGGCCCCCCAGGTGCTGCTTTGCTGGAGTCTGGCCATGCAGGAGGCTGATGGCTGCACACAGCAAGCTGTGAACAGCAGAGGAGACGTCACAGCAGCAAATGGAAAGGTTTTCTGCGATGTTTTGAAAATTGGCAACATTTGGAAGAAACAGAGCAAAATTTGCATTCTAAATTTCTACATTGCATATGTCCAGAGCATAGGGAGAAGTTGTGAGGGTCACAGTAATCAGTGTTGCTTTTCAAAGCTCCACATCTTGGGAAAGAAGTGGCAGAGAATGTCTAATTTCTTGTTCTTACAAAAACTTTCCAGCACATCTGACACTAGAGGAAATGTTGAATGAAACTGAACCCACAGGTTCAGGCAGAGCTGATTAAAACTGCGAATGATCATACGTGTGTGCATGTATACATACACATGCATTTATGTGCACACACGTACGTGTGTAGATATCTGTATGGATGTAGGCGTGTGCTGTGCAGTGCTGTGTATTCCAAACCATTCTCAGGGCAGAGGAAGATTTGTTATCTTCATTCTTGAGCTTGAGAGTACAGTGATAAGAGAAAACTCATGTGGAGTCTCCTCCTGGGGGGCAGGCAGGTGCATTTGGGGTACCCAGACAGCTGAGGTCCTAAGCCCATGAGCTCGTTCAGGCTCTGTACCCCATTCCTAAGGGCACAGCAGTGATTCCCTGCAGTCTTGCCTGACCTGGGTAAAACAAAAACACACCCGTTGGGTTATAGCTCATGAGCAAAGCACTTGTGTAAACTGAAGTCTCTCAGCAACAACCTCAATAAACTAAATCCCTCCCGGGGAGAAAAAGATAATCATACAAAGAGGCCCAATATCCCCCCGCTGTGCATCTGTCAGTCAGCTGCCCGCAGAGAAAAGCGGCTCTGCTGTGATAACCCTGGGGAGAGGGAAGGGGCCAGATGGGCGGGGGATTAAATCTGCCACGGGAAGAGGGGAATTGGGACCGGCCCTGCTGGTTGCTGCTGGTTGACGGGAAGGTACAGGGAACGCAGCAGGACCGGAGGCTGCTGAAGCGGGAGGCTGTCCATCTGGTATGCTTGGTTACAGTGGGATGCGTTTTAGGGGCTGGGAGGTGGAAAGTGCGTGTGCATATTGCTGCACTGCTCTAAGGTGGTGGCCTTGGCGTGCAGGATCTGCTCCCCAAAGTGCAGGCTCTTCTGGGGTGGTGGCCCTAAGGTCATCTCTGCCTGGCAGGGTGTTCCAGCACACTGTGCGCGGAAATGAGGATTCAGGGTGTTGGCAGTGCCTTTCTGCAGCTGCCTGAGGGAGCAGGTCTGTGCTGCTTTGCCTGGTTTCGCTTCTGCAGAGGATGGCAGAGGAGCAAGCAGCTGCCCCCAGTGCAGCTGGGATAGAGCCCTTTCAAGATTTTGGAGAGGTGATGTTGAGGTGGCTCTGCTCTGGGTGAAGTCAGTATTTTCTAAACTTGGCCCATGAAGGGACTGTCCTGTGCTCAGAGCCACAAGTGTAGCTTGGTGTGTCCACACAGGTAGCACAGCTGTTTTTTGTAGAGCTTGTGATAAGAAAAACTGTGCCTGAGTTGGTACCAAGAGACATCTTGTCTGCCTCATCCAAGAGCTCCCACTCTCCTCCTGTGACCAGGATGGGCCTCACTCCTACATCCCCCATGGGCTGGCAGGTGCCTCCCATCAGTGCTCAGCCCCATCCTCCTGCACCCCAACAGCACTGTCCTGCTCAGCCTTTGCTCCTGAGTCCCTTCTTTGGCCTTCCTGGCGGTGCCTCAACTCCTGGTGGGTCAGTACCTCTTCAAGGAGCTCATGGAATTGCGTCTGCAGAAGCTCTCCCTCTTATTTAGAGTAGACAATGCACCACCTCTATTGTGGCCACAGCAGGAAGCAGCTCTCATTTTGCTGTTCTACGTTAACTAGGCAGAAATGGGAGAATTTATGGGTGCAGTCTGTCTGTCCTGGCAGCTGTGGTAGCTGATTTCAGTGCAGTAGTCCCAGATGTGCACAAATAAGAAGGAAAAAGGAATTAAGCGGTGATGTCTCTGAGTAGCTGATGCAGGTGCTCTTCTGGTAACATCGTGAGGTTTGGTCATGTTAAACAGGAAGAAAAAAGCAGCTACTGACTTCAGCCATCAGACTTCAAAGAGTCTTCCTAGAAGCATGGTTGAGTTTTGTGGCTTGGATATGAGACTCAGACAGATGATGGCAAGCAGTTACTACCTGCCTGCTGAACAGATGCAGTCTTAGCCAGCATGGACAGTAGTGTGTATTTCCAAAATTTTTCTCTTAACCGTGATTATTCTTTGAGCTCAATGAATTATGCTGAGGAGTGCGTGGGACACTTACGTGCCTGCACGTCATGACCAGCCTGCAGGAGTGGGGAGGATGGCAAGTGAGGGGTGCACCCCATGGAACAAGCCTGTTTAAGTGGAATGCAGAGGGATCAGTATGCACGTGGATGTCCGATCACACACCTCCTGCTGCGCTGCAGAGGCACTGCTAGTGAGAGCTGCTGTAAATGTTTTGATGACATAGCAACCACAGCATCACTGGTTTGCCCGATTCTGGCACCGCTTTCCTGCTTACGAAATCAGAAATGCTGTCACTGCCCTGAACTCAAGTGGCTGTGTTTCTGCCTTGCATATGCTAACTATTGAAATACCTCGATCAGGAAGGCTGTTCATCTTGGCATCGTCTTTACGGTTATATAAAGGCAAACATCTGCCCCTGGTAGTTAAACAGATCTACTTGCAGAGTATCTTAAGAACTAAAACTGCGTATTTGGATTGTTTTTTTGTACAGGACGTGTAGCTGCTTCTCTGCATGGGTTTGTAACAATAATGGGTCATTTGTTGGTCATCGTAATTTACAGGACAGAGCAGAAGAGAATGTTAGTGTTTATATAGGTGGAGCTGAAAGTTTTTGTTCCTAATTTCTAGAACACAGCTCTGAGCTCACTACAAACACAGTATTTTCTGCTAATTAAAGCCCAGCTTTCTCAAGAGGCACTAAAATATCCTAAAAGAAATTACATATAACATCAGCAAAAAGGCAGTGAGCGAAACTCAGATGCCTCAACTCTTGTTGTTAATAGTCTTCCTTTTAACCTCTTGAATCTCTTGGAATGTTTGAGGTAAGAGTTGCAGTTTCTTCTATGTGCTTCTCAGATATATTTTGATCAGCTTGTTCAGTGATGGCTTGTCATTGTAATAGCCATCAGGGACATGTTGCATGGCTCGTCCAAACGTCATTGAGGATGAAGACTGCTGAAAAGGTTCTCCAGCAATGTCTTTATAATTTTTTTTTTCTTTTTTTTTTGCCCTCTGTGAACGTTGCATTGTATTCTTTGATTCCTAAATACTTTCTTCACTGCTGCATCAATCAAGGTAGATGTTTAATCTTTGAAGCTTGAGCTTCCGGTGCCTTGATTTTCCCGCGGTTTTCCTGGTAGCCTCTTGCTCATGGACATGAGTTTTCTGGGAGTCTCTTTTCCTGCTAGCATGTGTGTCAGATTTTGGTTCTGTAATAACTGAATTACTGACTCTAGGACTTTTTGGACTGGCTATCTCAGTCTTCTCATGAGATTTGTTATTTTTGGCCTATTAACTCTGGTAGGTGTTAAATTTAATTATATGAAGTTGAACTTGATTATTTAACCTTAATTAAGCCACTCTGGGTCTCCATTCCTCAAATTACTTGAGAAAGTATGACAATACTCCCTTTCTGGTATAACCTACATTAGGAGTGTCGCCTACACTTTTAAAATTAAAAGAGAGGGATGTCTCATTGCTTTCCTGAAGTAACCCTTATAAGGGCTGGTGCTAGAGTTCAGCGTGACGAAGACATCACAGAGGATTTCCAGCATGCTTTGCAGCAGGTTTCTCCATGGTGGCATGTGCCGCAAGCTTTCTCATTTGTGTTTCTAGGACCAGTTCCTATGTTTATTGTAGTAGCTGTTTCCCAAGTACTTTCTCTAATGCTTGCATAAAGTTCACTGCTTTTCAAACATTTCTGCCATAAATTCCTGGGCTAAACCATCCAAAGGAGGCAAATACAAGAATAACTAGGGCATTTTGTGCAGATACTGTAGAAATCCTCCCTTGATCTATTAATCTAGTCTAATTCTTTAGTTTCCCTCCCATGGGACCTGGCAAACTGCTGCTTCCCAGCCCAGGTGATGGCACTGGACATAGCTAGCATTTGGGGAGTCTCCTAGAGAGCTAGGTACAAGTGAAGCATAAATACATGGAGTTTTTTCCTAAAGTAGCACATCACTTCTAGGAAAATGAGAAAGTGATGTAAAATACATGGCTGGTTGGTTTGCCAGTTGAGTACGAAGTGGATTTCTAGAGGACATGAATTATGCACTTACTCATTTTTAATATTAGTTTTGTTGGTGCTTTTGAAAGTGACTGTGGCATCCTGAAAACACTCCAAATGCTGCCATGGCAGTGGCATTCTGAAAATACTTTGAATAGTCAGAACCCTATGGCAAAAACCTACCCAAAAAAGACAATTACCTTCTTGATAAAACCAATGGGAAATTAAGCAAATTATGTCTTGGAGAAGAAAGCCAGACCTTGGCCCTGTGAGCTTTGATACTTGCATAGCTTTAAGCACAAGGTTAGTCTTATTAACCCTTGTAAGGCCAAACGGTAGGAATAAAGTTGTGCGTATGCACACATTTGGGTAAGATCAGGGTGTGAACCCCCTCAACCTCAGACTTGATCTTTACCTCTGAATTTGTGACTTCCTGTGCGATGATGAAGTGAAAAGAGGTGGACACAGAGGCCTGAAATCAACCCCAGGTACCAAGGGCAATGTAGACAAATCACAGCGCTGTGCAATCAAATGGCATTTGTCCTACTCTTTTTTCCTCGCTCTGCTGTGTTAATGTAGGAGATGAGCCTCCCAGGGCAGGGGCTGCATTGTGTGCGCAGCAGATGCAGCATTGCCTATGCGAACTTTGTAATGACTGCGATGAGTTTGGCTTTTTGACGTCAATTAAACTAAGTTCAGACAAAGCCCCTTGGGAGAGTTCAGTCAGCGTAATTCCTTGGTGGTGCTGGGGATGTTGGTGCTAAGAGGTCTTGCTAATAAATGTAGTTAAAAAAAAAAAAAAAAATCCTATGTGGTGCTGGCATGTAACCAAGCAAAAGGTATTCTGGGCCAGATTTTGCAGTTATTTGAGCTTCTGTGATGTGCAAAGTCGCGTGTCAACTCAAGATCTTTTCCCTGTCTGCACAGGTGGTGCTTCTGCTAAGCATTCCAAGTTTTCCCCTGTGTGTAGAAATACCATTGCTCATTGAGTTGATTGTTGCTGCTCAGTGATTGAGTCATCTGTGTAACTCTCCTGGCAGCTGCTGGGAGGCTGAGGTGTAAGCAGTGGGGCCTCATCCTACAGGGTGTGGAGGGCTCCTGTTTGGAATAGTTTGGTGCTGGAGGCTGGGTCATGAACCAACGCATGATCAACCAAACGCATTTGGCCAATGGTGTAGAGTCCGCTGGGTTTGATCCTGCCAGAGACGCTTCTGCTTTCTGTTAGCTTTGGTGGGTGTGAAGCATGCTTAACTGTTTCTAGGATCCTGAGTAGCACGCCTGGAAGGATGGACATCCTTATTGGCAGAGGTAGAAGGAGAAGCTTGAGTTGTGCTTCTGGAGGATGGCTGGTCGGGGTCCCAGCCCCAGTATCTGTGCGCAACTCAGTGTTTTGAGGAGACATAGAGACATCCCCACTATGGTGGGGTAAGGAGATTCCTTCTGAAGGTCCACTGTTAAATCCCTGCTTTGAGGAGATCTGGACCCGCTTCTTTCACTCCAGCTGAGCTGCGTAATTATGCAGCCTCTCACTGTGGGAACAGTGCCATCACTCGTTCCCCCTCCTCAGTGGTTTCACAAATAACGCCTGCAGCTGAATTTGTGTGCTGAATTTAACCCGTAACTAACTTCAGATCCTCCAAAGCTGTATTTTTGACAAAAGATGCTATTTCAGTTTTCATGAGACACATGGCTGATCTTTCTGTTGGCCTCTCATGACTTCTTTTCCTTAACTGTTTTTAATTGTTACCAACAGGATGAGTGCCTTCCGGCTGGGCTGAGCAGTTGCCCTTATTGAAGACGTTTCTTCAGCCTGCAGTAGCTGTGAGCTCGAACGCACACTGGTCCCGTGATTCTCAGTGCTGTGGGATGAGACCTCCCGGTCGGCCCAGCCCCAAGGTAGGTCTGTGCTCAGCCTTTCCGTTTCAAGTCCCCTAGGGCCTTGGTCATTTATTTCTCCTTGTTTGCCTTGCTCACAGCGCACCCTCCCTGCAAATCTAGAGCAGCCCCGGATTCCCAAGTGTCTGCCATCGTAGGTGGTGTTTCTGTTTTGAAAGGGAAAGCGCTTAGCAGCAAGGAAAACATTTACTGGTGGAAAGCTCCAGCGTCTTCAATCCCTGCTTGGGTTTCTGATAGCAATTTCAATATCTTTGCCATAATAACAGTAATTTAAACAGGTACTGTTGAGTGAAGGACAATTAGGGATTGTTGAATTTTATGTTTGTGTAAAACTCACTCCAAGCTGCCAACGAGCCTCGTTCTGCTGATATTTATGGTATTACAACTAAGTGACTCCTTTTAAATCAGTGGCAGTAAAGCAATATGAAACCAGAGGAGAATTAGGTCTGGCACCCAGCGCGGCTTCTGGCGGGATGCTCTGATGCTGTAGGTGGTTGCAGCATTTTTTTTCTGCTCATGCAGAGATTCCTACACAGCTGCTCTCCCCGACAGCCTGATTTACGCCCTGGGATTTATGGGGTTGAACAAATGATTGTAGAAAAGCTATACACTTCATTACACTCAGGCCAATTTTCCCAAGCCAGAGGGCAAATCCCCTCTTCTATACCTGTGCTCTGTTTGTGCAGCTGCTGTGCATCCTCTGTGGTAGTCTGAAAGCTGCAGGTTATGGAATGTTTCAAGGGGCCTGAGGAGTCATTTGCTTTCCTCTGGGAGCTGAGCTCGATGGCAGTGTAGGGCTGCTGCGTTTTCTCAGTGTCTGTGACCTCGCTAGGGGATGCAGCAGTGCATTGGGGACCAAATCCAACAGAGTGCATGGGAGCAAGCTCAATCCCGTTTTTCACATCAAATAGGGAATTTCAGGATTTCCATGAGCGAAACAGTTCTTTAACATTATGGTCCTCTTGTTAAAATCGTTTTTATTGCCTCTTTTAAATCTATTGAAGTGGACTCAGTATGGTGTAATGTGAATTAGCATCACTGCCGTAAAGTTAAGATACAGCTCAGAACTGAATCTTTTGGTCTTTATTACCCAAGTTCCCTAGAGTGAAAGGGGACTCATATTGCCAGTTCAGCTGGGAAAATAATGGATTAATCATGCAAAGCAGCCAAAATGGGTAATGGCAAAAGTATGTGTTCTTCTCTGCAAAATAAAAACTGGAGAAAATCTCTTTAATTTCATTTGAATTTACTGAATGTTTGGTCTCAAAGCTCATTTCAGGAAGGAAATTGAATGCTTGGTTTCATCTCCATTGTGGTAGTCCAGGAACTGTGTTAATGCTACCCAAATTAATGAAGTGTGCAAATTAAAAGTTTTGTCCAGTTCTTCCACTATCTCAAGTGAAACTGAGGACCAAACTGGCCCATTCATCAGCAGTAGGTTTGCACAGATGTTGCCATCTGTGGCACGAGTTGACCCACAGGAACTTTGCTGGTGGTGACAAATGAACCAGAAGAGGCCAGGACGGGCTCTCCTACCCCAGTTTGAGTGTTCAGCACTCTGTGGTTAAGAAATGCAAGATTTCATGTTTGAACTGAGCACATCGCATCTGCAGCATCGCCAGCACCACGGAGTTGCTGTTTCCATGGAGGCAGCTGTGAAAGCAGATATTTCCTTTAAAGAAAGGAAAAGCATGGGACAAAGCACACGTTCTCCAAATGGAAGTGGAATTTCTTTACCAAACCCAGGCAAGAAAGTGAGCCCCTTTTGGCTGTGACTTTTTCCAGAGAGACGCGATCACCCACGTGTACTAGGTGGCTTCTGACATACCCAGGAGTACAGATGGAGGTGGGGCATTACTGATCTCAGAAAGACTTGCTTCAGCGGATGAGAGAGGGTTAAATAGGGCTGAGCCTTTTTTTATGGGGTTTTGTGGATTTATGAAACCTCCTGTTGGGGGAAGGTTGCTGCTGAGGCTTTGCCTATGTCTAATAAATTCAATTCTGAGTGATCAAGGTGCTTGGAGAAGTATTCAGGGCAGACTCAGCAAAGCAGACCGGCAGCAGGTACCATGTGATGCAGAGTTAATTCTGTTACCATCGCCTCATCCTGTGTAAAATGAGGCTGAACAAATCCTCCTCGCCCTGTAAGAGCTACTCCATTGGCTTTCCCCTTCAAAACTGGATCAAGTCAAAGCTCCTTCTCTCCTGGCCTATCCTCCCTTACTCAATTTTCTGTTACATCTGTGCCCTCTGGATCAGCCTCAGCCTTGTCACATTGATATCTTGGTTGCTGCTCCTGCCTTTCAAGAGAAACCCAGCACATTTTCTACCATCGTGCCTGTCACTCTGCACTCATTGCACCCTGTTCATGGTTTCCCTGTAGGTATTTTCTCCTCCTTGAGTTCTTGCTTATAGGTACTTGCACCAGGGCTTTTTCATAAATGCTGGGAGCATTGTTCAATGTGATGAATGTCACAGCAAATAAAAGTCACACCCCATGGCAGTTCCCCACCTGCATGACAAACAGTTGCACACTGAAAGTTTTCTGCAGTTTTTTTCCAGTGTCTTGTACTAGGGGAAAAGAGCTTGGTGCTAATGAGCACTGGAGAAACCCATATATTGATAGCAGTGGGTAGTGCGCTGGAAATGGATAGCGCTGCTCTTCCTATTTTCTGATTTAGCAGGATAGATGGACTTAACAGTGAGGAAACCTTGCCATGAAGATTGTGTGCGCCACGGAGCGGATAAAGCATGGGGCAAACAGGAAAGGCGTCATTGGGTAGCAGATGGGCAGCACAGTATGTGGTTTGCCTGGCATTTGTTGTTCTGCGATAGGAATCACAGAATCACCGAATTTTAGAGATTGGAGGGGACCTCAAAAGATCAGGAAGCTCAGCAATGACTTACAGTAGGACCAAGAAAGTGGAAAAACGCTGAAAATCATAAATATTCAGAAGAGCAGAAGAAACAAATGACCTAAATGACCATTGGTGACTCAAAAGCTTAAAGGCAGTGTATTCAAATCATAAGTAGGCGTTAACAGCATGAAAGCATGTGGTCAAAATGGGGCTGTGAAGGAGGAGATGGGAAGCTGCTGACTTCTGCAGCAAAATAGGAAATAATGGAAACAGTTTCATTGAGGGTCCACCCTCTCCTGCTCCAACCACAGAGACCCCTGACAAAACAGCCTTTTAGTATTTTGATTTCTGCCGAAACTAGCCCTGGTGCTGCTGCCTTCCTCTGAGCAGGGTTTTTCATGAGGCCGACTCGGTCAGTAATTCAGTCTGAATCATCGCCGTGTGATTCAGCCGTATGAATGGCAGACTGATTGCAATTTTTGTTTATGTTTCTCCCAGCTGAAAGCAAGCTGACCTGTAGGTTTTAGCTTTGTTGTATCCATAGGGAAATTTTGCGGTGCTGGCCCATCGTCATTTTTTCCTCATTCAAGATTTTTTTAAATAAACAGAAGAGATTAGCTTGAGTGGAAGGCTGCACTGACCTCCTTCCAAAAAATCCCTTCCTGGAGAAGCTTGAATTAAAACCTCACATTTATTCCTGCATTTTAGTTGATTGTTTTTCAGATAAGATCCTGCCAAATTACAATGATTGTTCAAGTCTTAGTGTCTTAGACTTTTGAAAGCTGATTCTCTAGAAAGAAAAGGTACAGCAGCTATTCTGAAACCTGCCATACTAATAATTTGTTAATATTTAGTCCTGATTTTAGACATCCGGTAGTTTCTGTGTCCTTGTAACTGTAATTTGTATATATTTATATTTCTGACCTAGCCCCTGCAGTGCCTAGTGATGACATCAAGGAAAATCCTTTTATCTGTTACCATGAAAAGCTGCACTGCTGGGGTCAGTTCTTTGTACTCATGTTATTTTGGAGCAAACATCAAAAATCAAAAATGTGAAGGGGAGTAACTTAGCACTGGTAACCTGGGGTGACAGCGAGCACAAGGTCAGGGCTGGAGATGAAGCTGGGTTTGAGATGAAGTTCTGAGAGAGTTTGGAAGAGTATTTTGCATAAATATGTAACTGAGCAGTAGTGCAGGAAAGATAGGTAGGAGCTGGTGGAAGCAGTCCTTTGGGAACCAGCCCTGGTGCAGCATGGGCACAGGGAGCAGAGGCATGGCAAAATGGAGAGCCCCAGAAACCAAGTGGTCTGGAAGAGCTGCAGAGATGCCTGGCTCTGCATTGCAAAGAAAGGTGCTACTGAGTTCTCCTTACACAGTCTTCAGATTTTAAGTATGCCTTTAGCCAAGTGAAGAAAAGAACATAGTTCCTCCTCCCCATGATCAGTAATTTCCTTGCTCTGATTATTACCAAGTGTGGAAGCACTTGCCTCTGCATGCGTGATAGACACCGGCAGCACTGGAAAGCTGTCATTGGGGGCAAAAAGAGAAAAATATCGTATGTTTCCTGGAGCAGAGTTCAGTGGAGCATTTCAGATGTTCGCTTTCAGATTATTGCTGTTCTGCTCTGGCCATAACTCGCCTTTTCCTCTGAATTAGAAAGCTATCTATTAATGAGCTGATAGGTGTTTTTTTGCATGCTAGTGTGATTGATTCATCACACAGTTTAGGGTGCTGAGGCTTTGGTTTCCATTGAGACATTGGAGGGAGTGGCAACAAAAGGGAGGGAAGCAGGCACTGCTGTGTGGAATGGCTGGAGTTGTTTCCACCAGTGTTTTTTCCCAGTTCACTTCCCCAGCTAATTTAATTCTGAGTGAGGACTCAGCATCTGCTGAGGCATGGTGTGATAGCGGGGTTGGGCTGGCATCAGAACAGATCTGATGCACGGAGAAGGGTGTTGGACATGATTTGGCAAATGGGTGGTAAATGTTCAGTTGTACATCGTCATCACTGAAAAACAATGCTGAGAGCTTCTGTTTGGAGGGTTGGGTGCAAACCTGAAGTATCAGTATCTTGATCTTTTTTCTTTCCATTTAGCCATTACTCTTTAGGCACTTCTGAGTTTCTGTGCCAGATCTCCTCTAGCCTGTGTTACAAAGAAAGGGAGTATGAAATAAGCTTTCTCAAATAAAGTCAACCATGTGCCCTCTCACTCCTGCCTTTGCATATGCTGTCACCATTTAGGGTTATTTTTCCCATCTTGCTATCAAAGAGGGAAACAGAGAAGAAAGGCTGTTTCTTGGGTCAGAGCCCTCTCCCACTGAAGCCAACAACAGTTGATTTGGGACCCAGATGATAAGCCAGAAAGCAAAAAACAGCAATGAGACGGCTCTGCAGCAGTCCGCAGATAAGTGGGTTGTGAAGATGACTTTCAGAGAGGTTTAAAACACACAGCAGTGGGTACCCAGTTCTGCTCACATCAGGTACACAAGGGCCCTGACAGCTCTGGTAGTGACACTTACGATGATGTTTGAAGCTCTTGGAATTTTGGGAGTTTTCTTGGAGTTCTGAAACCCTCTTCTAGTCAATCAAACTCTGTAAGAGAAATATGCATTTTTTTCACTTCTCCATAAAATACCTCACTGCATAATTGACATTTTTAAAAAAATGACTTAATATACTGGATCAACTGATTTTTTTTAAATGGCACCAAAGGTAGGTCCACTTGGCAGTTCCACTGCAGATACAGCTTTTCCAGGCTGAGCCCCAACTAGCAAGAGAGGAGAAGCTCACGTGGACTTTGCACTGATTTATTCATATCACATCTCATACGTGGGCGAGCTGAGCCTTCAGCTTTTGGCGTCCTGAGCATTGGTTACTTTCAAGGACAGGCCACAATTAAGAAACACAGGGAGATGAGATTATCATATTTCCATTTAAAACACTCAGCCTATACATAACAAGGAGAAATGGTGATTATAATAACAGAGTTCATTACCTTCAGAGTGCTACAGAGGAGTTGCTGGAGAAGGTATTGTGTGGCCCACTCTGTTTTGCATAATGATTTTAAAAGCTGTCCAGGATTTCTTCCTGCATTTGTCCTGAAAAAGCTGGAAATAATTTAGAAGAACATGCTGTCAGTAGCTCTGAACTCAAGGCTGTGTGCTGCAGACGATTACACAAGCCAGGGTGGGTGTGCAGAGTGCAACTGAAGACTGAGTCAGGCCCTGTTGTCCTGAGACTTTGTACATTAACGAGTGCTGACGGGCTGAGAGCGACGGGCACGTAGCAGAGTAGCAGAGCCTCAGGTCAGGCTTTTCTTGTGTGCATAGTGCCTGGAGGTGTCTGAACACCCCAAGTTGTCCAAAGGGGAAAGTGTGCCGTGAGCAAGGGTGGCTTCAATGCTGGAGGGGGTCTCAATGGAAAACTTTGAAACAGGCAGGTGTGTGTACATGCTTATATACAGATAACACCGTGGAGGTTTAAGGGAAAAGCATTATTTGAAACGGGCAGTATGGGTGGTGACTTGTTACCAGGACCCTGGTCGAGAGAGAAATGGAAGGCAGTAAAAATAAACATCCCCTTGAAAAGGATTTTGGGGAACAAGACTCAGAAAGAGTTTAATGAGGGTTGTGGGGGGCTTTGCTGGGGAGGGGGGACCCTGGCCCCTAGCAAAGAGATGTCTCCATTGCAGAAGTATTGGTGATCACCTGGCTGACCTCTCCGTCACTCCAGGCAGCAGCCTACCCTCTTTTTGGTGCTTTGGCACCCAATCCAGATTCAGCAAAAGCTCGTTTGCAATCCTTCCCCATGCAGATGATCCCATGCCATGGGCGCAGAGGAGCAGACCCAAGGTTTTTAGTTCTTGCTGGGCAGAGCCTGTATCGATTACTTGTAACTTCTGAGTGTATTCACTGATTTACTGTTAATTTACTCGTTATGGAGTATGAAGCTTCTTGCTAAGCAGTGAAGGGCCTTAGGACATTGATTCTTCTTCAGCTTCTCTCTGGGGAAGACAGCTGAATGAGATTAGAAATGGTTGTAGTCAATGGCTCTACGTCCAGGTGGAGGCCGGTCACGAGCGGTGTCCCCCAGGGGTCCGTCTTGGGACCGGTGCTCTTCAACATCTTTATCAACGACTTAGACTGTGGGATCGAGTGCACCCTCAGCAGGTTTGCTGATGACACCAAGCTGAGTGGTGCAGTTGATACCCCTGAAGGAAGGGATGCCATCCAGAGGGACCTGGACACGCTGGAAAAGTGGGCCCAGGAGAACCTGATGAGGTTCAACAAGGCCAAGGGCAAGGTGTTGCACTTGGGTCGGGGCAATCCCAGGTGTGTGTACACACTGGGAGAAGAACTGCTTGAGAGCAGCCCTGTGGAGAAGGACTTGGGCGTTGTGATTGATGAAAAGCTGGCCATGAGCTGGCAGTGTGCTCTTGCAGCCAGGAAGGCCAATGGCATCCTGGGCTGCATCAAGAGAGGGGTGGCCAGCAGGGAGAGGGAGGTGATCGTCCCCCTCTACTCTGCCCTTGGAAGGCCTCACCTGGAGTACTGTGTCCAGGCCTGGGGCCCCCAGTACAGAGGGGATGTGGAGCTGTTGGAGCGGGTCCAGAGGAGGGCCACCAAAATGATCAGAGGGCTGGAGCACCTCTCCTGTGAGGAAAGGTTGAGGGAGTTGGGATTGTTCAGCTTGGAAAAGAGAAGGCTCCGGGGAGACCTCATTGCGGCCTTCCAATACTTGAAAGGAGCTTACAGGCAGGAGGGGGACCGACTTTTTACACGGGTGGATAATGGTAGGACAAGGGGGAATGGGCTAAAACTGAAAGAGGGGAGGTTTAGGTTGGACATCAGGAAGAAATTCTTCCCTGAGAGAGTGGTGAGGCGCTGGCACAGGCTGCCCAGAGAAGCTGTGGCTGCCCCATCCCTGGCTGTGTTCAAGGCCAGGCTGGATGGGTTCCTGGGCAGTTTGATCTAGTGAGCTAGTGGCTGGCAGCCCTGTCCACGGCAGGGGGGTTGGAACTAGATGATCTCTGAGGTCCCTTCCAACCCAAGCCGTTCTATGATTCTATGATTTGAAGGTACACTGCACTCTTCTGCAAACGAGTAAGAGTTTGTTGTAGCAGAAGAAATGGCTCCTTTTGCACCAGTTTTATTGCTTGGTTTGCCAGCACTTGTCAGATACCATAACTGTTACATTGCTGCATATTTATAAGGGGCTCTCAGGGGTCTTTGGGTCACCAAGTTGGAAGATGATTTTGGTAACCAGATACAGTAACCAGGTGGAAGGTGTCTTACTTGTTCAAAGGGCAGCCTCTTCTTTTCACAATGCCATGAATAATGGCAGTGAGATGATATGGCCTACCAAATGCCAGCATCTGCCAGCAGTGAACTAGCTGCAGATAGAGTCTCCTGCTTGCTGAAGACATGTGAAATATCATTGTGGGTTGCACAGTCTGCAGCCTGTGTTGCTTGCGCAGGGAACAACTTGTTTTTTCCCCAATCCAAAATGAAGTTGAAACGCAGCTTTGGTTTGCTAACAGTATAACTACTGAGAATTGAACAGCATCCATGTGCACTGACCTAGGTATCTGAATCATTTTTCTTATGCAAAGCCCAGCTCATACTCGTTCTTACAGAGCAGCTCTTTGAAGTCCATTCCCTATTCTGACCCCGTGAGCTTAGACCTAAATTCAAGGTACACAGTATTTGCAGCCCAGAGGGACTGAAGTTACACTTGATGTTACTGGGTGTGGGAGGCTCTTGGTTTATTTTCTTCTGCTCATGAAAGTCTGTGCAGTTTAGTTCTCCTCAAGCGCTGGAGGTTTTAGGTGGAAGAAGCTGTAGTTGGTTCTCTGGAGGCATTTTGCTTAGCACTTTTCAGTGAATCATTTGGATTTCCAGGAGGGTGGTTTTGACAAATTGCTTGAAGAAGGAGTTTTAAAGCTCAGCAGAAAGATTTTCAGGAGTATGCTTTGAGTGCAGAGGCTAACTTAGAGGGGTATATTGCAAAGATTTTGCTGTCATTCATTTGTGATATCTTGAATAATTTGAGTATCATGGCCATCTTAAAATCACCCTTCTGAAACCTTTATATTGCCCCATGAGGCAGACAGTATTTCATCTTCTCTTATGCCCATCTAAAGCACAGACAATTTTCAGAGGAGTTGAAACAAAAAATAACCAGAGAATTTATTGAACCATATTCTCAAAAATGTGAGGAAAAAGCTAGGTTGGCATTTTTGGAGTTTTAATTTTTTTTAAATAGCTTTTGAGTTTCATGTTCCTCTTCATTTAAGAACTAAAGGAAAATGGTGAAAATGAAGTTTTGGTAGGATAAAATAGTTCATTTGACCCTGAACAGTAGCAGTGGTATTTTCTGTGCTCCTTCTGTGTACTTATTTCTTATCTCAGCCAGTGAGCTTCACCGAGTGCTAACCCCAGCCCCACCTCCCAGAATAGCTGCATGTGTTTCCTTAAGGCGTTCTTTTGCAGCCACTTTCCCCGCTTGTCCTTTGATTTCCCAGTTGCATCAGCAGCTTTGTTGGAGCTGTTCTGTAATGAAGTTGGGAATGAATGAGCTAACAAGCCTCCCTGCCCCTGGAAGCAGCTCTGAATGCAGCCAGAGTCAGCATGCAGAGATTTTCCCTCCTTAATTGGTGGTGTATTTTTGCTACTTAAACTTTAACAAGAGTCTTTAATGAGAGGAATTGTACTAAATCTGTGTTTTCCAAGGATATAAAAAGAAGGCTCAGGGCCTGGTGGCCACCAGCACATTTTTCCTGGGTATGGCGGGAGCCATAAGCCCTTGATTTCCATGAAGTGATGGCCAAGTTCTTTGCTTTTCTGTAGGTTCAGCATCTCCGCCTCCATGGTAAGTAAGACTACTCAGAAAAGACTCTGAGGCTGTGCCTTTGCTCATACGCATGGGCATATAGCAGTTTCTCTGGGTGTTCTTGGAGCAAGGTTTTGGGAGACTTCTAAGTTGGTCGTGTAGTCAATTGGCAGCCTTCTTCCTTTGATTTTTTGGGAGGCTGAAAGTGGCCTTTTGGACCATTTCAGAGGAAGCCCTTCATCTTGAAGAGGAAAACCATGACCTTCTCAGAAACAGAGTACGGCTGCGCCCAGCAAAATGCTGTGATTCAGATGTGCTGTGTGCACCTTTCCTCCGAAGGAAGGAATCAGTGCCACTCTCTGTTACAGCCTTGTCTCCCAGGAGGTGGCAGTGGTGACCATCCAGGATGCAGCAACCTCTCCAGTTGCTCAAAACCAACATGCAGTCAGAAATCATTTAAAAGCTGGTAAACAATAACAAACTCTGAGTAGCAGTCATCTTTCTGGATTTGCACTGATTACCCAGAGGTAAGAATGATTTCTTTTATCATTCAGTCATATCTGAGATTTAATATTACGGTTTCGGTTTGCTTGTCTGGGGCTGATCTCAAACTTCCCACATTCAGAGCTACAGCAGAAAGGGTGTCTGTTCCTCCCTAAAACTTTTATCTCCCAGTTAAACTGAGAATAGGTGAGACCCGTCACTTCCTAACTGAGGTGCAGAGATACCAAAACAGAAAGCCTACACAGCAGGGTCTCTAAGCTCTGAAAAAGTCAAGGCTGAGGAACCGTTCAAACACAATTGTTGGTTGTGGCGGATGATCCAAGTGGAAGAGGACTGAGTGGGCATCGCTTTATAAACATTCAGTGTTCTATGTAAAAAACTTACAGTAAATTTTCTGAAGGAGATAATAAATAGTTAGCTCTAGCAGATCCTCTCAGAGATCATTTCTCACTTTTAATATGGAAAATGAGTATTGCATGACAGCAGTTTGGTGGGTAATAAGATAAAAATTGACTTTCAAACCAGGTTTTCAGCGGTCTTTATCACAAATGAAAATGGTAATGGAAGGAGCAATTCCTGAGAGCCAGAGCTCCTTTTTCATTAACATCTTGGCTCTGGAGCACGTGGTGCTGTCACAGGTATACATCCCGTCCCACTCCAGTCCTGCTCGTGCTTGTCACTGCATGCTGGGAAATAGCCTGTGCTGGTGGAGGCACCCCAGGAACCCACTTCGCTCAGTGGTCCAGCTGTAATGCCGGCCCTGCTGCCACTGTCAAGCCTTGGGGAAGAAATTCAGTTTCAGAAGGTTGAAACTAAACTTTGCAAGCCAAAAAAAAAAAAAAAAAAGTTATTTGAATGCCTGGGTGCCCTATTCCCAGTGTTGCACGTTGGTGGCAATCCATGTGTTTTGCCAAGGCTTTTCCAGCTGGCTCACTGAGGACGTAGCCCAGAATGCAAAGAAGGTGTAGCCCGGAGCGTGATCGATCAGAGCAACTTTCCAGGTGCTTTTCAGGAGGTTTCTGAGTCCTTTCTCTTGACAGATGTATGCGTTCATATCCCTGCAGTTCGTACCCTACAGTCACCCCAGCCTGTAGGAATGTTGACATTCAGAATTAAGTACTGTTGTTTCACTGCTCGGGTTTTGATATTTTCTGCAGGGTTTCCTGCTCTCTCTGCTCACTCTCTCTGCTTTTCAGATATATCATTGCATTTATTCTTGGCAGTGTTTCCTTTGCCTCAATGTTTTTTGCTAATGTGAAACATAAAAGGAAAGTAACTGTTTCTGGGTCCTTAGCATCCTGGGACCTTACATCCTTCATAATGTAAGAGTATATATTATAGTTACAATAATAAAACCCCAGGAAAATATTTCATCTGTTTCCAAGTTTCAGAAACAGCTTGAGATACGGGGTGCCTTGCTGAATTGGGTGCCTTATTTAATGCCCTGCCCCTGTGGATGTCCAGCATTTCTGGCAAAAGGAATACCATTAATTTTCTCAAGCTGAGCACCCGATGGACTATTTACTTCTGAAAATCTGGAATCTTTTCATTTACTAGGGCTAGAAATATTTTGAGTTACCTCCAGGGGTTGTTTTTTTTTTTTTTTCTTTTTTTAACTTGTTCATTTTTCCCCTTTCTAATGTGCCCTGAGCTGTTGCAAAATAATTCAACGCAGGAAACTCTGTACATTGCTGTACGTGTGTGTGTGTATAAGATAATAGAGAGTGACTGACTACAATATGTGCATTTAAGCCACTCAGCTGAAAATTACTGAGCATTAAAATCCACTGGGAGTCACATAACTTCTAAATCAGGAAAGCACATGTCAGTCACTATGTGGAAATGAGTCCCTGTACAAGAGCAGCTTTCAATAAGAAGAATGAGTATTGTTTCCTGGAGTACATAAACCCGGGTTTGGCCACTCTCTACCAGCTTTTACTATTTCTCTAGAAGCATACATTGCCTTTTGTTGGTATTTTTTTCCTGTATTTTTTTTTCCCACTGTGCATTGCTATTAGATATGTCTTATGGGCCAGTTATCAAGAGACACCCTGCTGTGCTGTGGTGTGATGAATGAAGGCGTTTTCAACCGTAAAGGAGGTATTGTGGTGTTTAATGTGGACAATGACAAGCTCTGGACAGCTCATAATTGTTTAAACGTATTTTTACTGTATTGTGCAGTGACACAGTAACTCTGAAAAACGGACCAGTTTGACCCAAGGTTGAAATGAGCAGAATGCTGTTGGGGAAGTGAGCATTTTTAGAAAGGATGGCACTTTTGTGCTTTCTAGGTGTGGTCTAGGCATCAGTCAGTATATATTTTTCTATGATTAAAGCATGTATTTTGAAAGTGTTTAAATGGCTTTAGAGTCTGTCTCATCTTAAAAAATACCACAAATCTTGAAAATCCGTGGGATTTAGACAAGTAGGTTGAATCCAGTTGTCTGCCAAGCTTTTTTTTTTGTGCCTAAAATTCATGTGGGCATGCTTTGAAAATGGCATTTCGGTACTTTTAAATCAAATAGGTAAGAGGCTGGAAAAGCTTTATGGTCACAAGTGATTAATTTTTCATCAGTGATGCTATTTACATGCAGAAGATCTTAGCAGTGTGGTGGAGGATTCTCAAAATTGGGGCTGCATTGGCTGGCTTAGTTCATCCAGGGTTCATAGATCCTTTTTGTTGTCTCCAGAGAGCCACTGTTTGATATTGTCATCTTCATTAATTGGTAGGGTGCTTCAGAACATGTTCTGAAAGTTTATTTTATTGTTTCTCCTTTGAAACACTGAAATCATCATCAAAATAGGCAGAGGGTTAAGGAGGGACCATGAGGAAACTGGGTCACTAATGGAATGGATGAGCTGACCTGGTATTCTCCTGCATGTGTTGATATCCACCCACCTGACAAAAGAAACTATACCTTTAACGAGGTCTGAAGCTGTTGTGTGTGTGAAGAAGCAAGGGGTCGCCCTCTAGATAAGACCAATAGAAGAATGCTGAGCAAAAGACATCCTGCACATCCAGAACCATCCTGTTGTTCTTAGGGAAGTAGTTAGGAGTATCTCATCTGGGACATCAGTCGAGATTTTACTCTGTCCCAGTGGTGCATCAGGCCTGATCTGAAATCCAGTGAGCTTTTTACAGCCTTTCTGCTGTTTTTATTGGCTTCTCATCCAGCCCTCCCTGCTTTTCCAGGTACTGCTTTTTGTTTAATCTTGTGAAAAATATGGTAGCATTCTCTATGTTTTCAATTGAAAAACAGAAGAATGGAGGTAACTTGTGTTTAAAAAGTAGGTGTTGGAGGCACACCTTTTTTGCAGAGGTAACTCATGCTGATTGCAGCCAGCAGAAGAGGAGCCCTGCCAGGAAGCTTAGAACTATCCTTAAAACAAACACAGAAGGAATATGAAACTATTCTTGCTGCTGTTTCTTAATTTAAAGAATATTAAACATTCTCATTTTTATAGCTACTTATATGCACACAGATAAGTCCAGCTCTGTGTGCAAAACCTTGCAGCGAGGTGTTTACTCTGTGTGGGCCAGAATCAATGTTTTCTGCGGGTTTCCTCCCAGCCTGTATGAAGGCCCGTAGACATGACTTTCACTCCTTAAGAGAAAGAGTGACAGAATGGAGTGAAAACATCGTTCAGTAGCTGAGCGAGGGCTGCTGGACAGTGAGATTAAGTTTGAGGTTGAACAAGAGCCAGCCCAACTCTGGAGTTGCACTAAACGGCCATCATAACCCCCCCGGCTTGAAAGCAAGGCAAGTGGCAAGTGCTTTGAATGCCCAGCCATGTTCTTGGTTTCTGAATTTTCTGGAGCTTGCACCTTTAATCGTTGCTGGGCTTGGTCTCCCTCCATGTGCTTTATCAGCGGGGAGTTGCACCTGTGTCAGCTGAAGGAGAACCAGTGCAACTTCTGCCTCTGGCTTCCGAAGTATTTCGGCACTCGGCCATCAGTCTGTGGGCAGACAGTAGCTTTCTCCTCGGGGCTGTTTACCAGCCCGGCGCACATCTATCTCGAGTACTGGCTACGCAGGCTGGCTGACACATTGATTTGGTTTGTGCTTCTCAGTTCATACTCTTTTCACTTATGATCAAATATTGGAAAAGGTTACAATTAATCAGAGAGTGGGAAGAGAAGCTGGCAAAGCTAATGATGTATTGTTACATTGTTTGCTCTGAAGGAGAATAACTGAGGTACTTGCATGACAGAAAACTATTATTAGTAATGAAAAATTAGTAAAGGAAAGCAGCCCACACCCGTCTCCCATTTTGCAATCTGTATTTCTTCTCCAGAGTTTTTAAACATGAGGCAATTTACTAACGCTTTTGGCTGTAACCAGTGTTTTTGGCCACATGGCAGCCTTGGGGGAAAAAGCTTTGCAGAGCTGCAAGGCACTGAGGGGCTGGAGCCCTCGCTGCAGCCCTACGCCTGCCGCAGATGAGTATTCAACGTGCTGAAGGCAATTTCCAAAGACTAATAGCATGCCTGGCCCCAGCAGCAAGGCTGCACAGCAGGAGAACCACAGGGAATCCCAACCTAAAAAACGGACTGCCCGACTGGCTGTGGTGTGCACTTCCTAATTGAAACTGAACTAATTGCTGGTTGGTGAAAAGCAAATGCGTTGCTGAGTGAGGCAGACAATGAAAAAGGAGCCCTTCCTGAGGGAGTATTTACAACCCAGTCACATGCTCCAGCAGCAAAAAGTTTGGGTAAGAAATACTTCCAGGCTTCCTGGGGCATCTTCCCAGGGTTATCAGCAGGTGCTGCTGCTGAGCGCCGAAGATTCTCTTGGTTTAATGGGACACAACTTCTGGCTGCAAAAATAATGTCATAAGAAAAACGGCTTGTATAGCTATGATATGTGATCATTAAGAGCATTTTTAAGTAAAAATACCCATCTCGCTTCGTTGTCTACATTATTTATACAGCTATTGTATGCTTTTAATTGTGGCAGAATTTCACAGTCCTTTGCTCACTGTTGTTATGTGGGACTGTCTGGGATTGCAAGTGCTGTTGTCAGTGCTTACCAGATGCACTTGGGACTCCTTGGTAGTTTTCAAGGTATGAGAGAAAAGAAACTTTTCTGATTTTTGTAGTTTTCAATGTAAAAGAAGAGGTACTTACTGAAAGGGGAAGAAAAACCATCTCCCACTCTTTCATTGGGAACAGGGTCTGGCCTTTGGTCGCTGTGTAAATCAGAATTGAGCAGACTTCTGTTCACTGATTTGGTGATTTAATTGAATTGCTCTTAGTTAGGATATGATAAAAGATACAGGACACTATTTACTGTATCAGTTATTTTTTTTTTTTCCTTTTATTTCGAGTACTCAGGTTTTACATGCTATAAATGCATAGCTGCTCCCCAGGGCTATGTATGTAAACCTCAGCTTTCAGCTTATCATTTCTTCAGCTCATCTCAGTATCCCCTGATCTCATGTAGAGGGGAGAGACAGCCTGCCAGAATCCTAGGATGGAACCAAGGATGTGAGACTGAACAACCAGAGCAAGCTGCCACCTCTCCATGAAGCCAGCAGGACAAACTCAGGGAGGGACATGAGGTGGGCAAAGCTTCAGCGTTTCATAGGGGGGCTGTTGCTGCAGATTCATGGAGGTGCCCTGAGCTCAGGTAGACTCATGCAAGGACCTGAACGGCCCCTTCGTATGTGGCTGGGAGGCAGCACAACGATATTGCAGCAGCTGATGGAGTGGACTTGCTTTGCTGGTCTGTCCCCCACTCCTTGCACATGCAAGTATCTTGGGCGCAGGGAATTGTTTCAGCATGTCAGGACCTGATGCATGATCAGAGGCCACGCGTGAAGTTTGGATCAGTCTGGGCGTCCATCACACTGTGGTGTTCTGTGAATTATTTCTGAGCATGGAAAGGAGTGGAATGAAAAGGAGACGTTTCTTCCAGGTCTGGCACAGATCTAACAGGCAAGCTGTGCTGGCTGAATCTAGTTCGATTTGTTAGGCACTGTGGTAAACAGCATTAAGTGAAAGATGCCTGATCGCTCCTGGTAGCACGTGTTCAGGATTGCTTCTGCTCCTGCAGCAGCTGAATGGAGCTTTGTTATTATCGTTGGGCATGCACCAGCAGAGCAGGCAGTGCTCCTTTCCTGAGAGGAAATGTGAATGGCAGGAAGACGGTGATGTTATGGGACATGTTTTTGTAAAGCTACAACCTTGTGAATGATTGCAGTGCTATCAATAGTAGCTGCTGTTAGACAGGCCCCCCAGACCTCGCACTGAGCATCGCCTTGTGCCACACATCTTGCTATAATCAACCTGTTCATTAGCAAAGCACGTACAAGGAGAGGACAGACGTCCTGGTTGTGCTCATCCCCACAAAAATAGCAACACCTTAGGAGTATGACAGCTCTCATTTCCTCTCATTAGGTAGGGGTGAACACAGGAGGATCTGGACAGACCGATGCCATTTGCTGAGAGACTTGGCATGGTCAGGAATACATTGGAGGCTGTCAAGAGGAATTAAGTTAAGGATGAGTGCTCTGGCATGGGGAGGGACAGGTACCCTGCAGGCAGCCACCCCAGCCACTAGCCTCCCTTCAGTTGCCTTGGTACCTCTTATTCCCAGAACAGCTTGATAGGCCTTGGAGAGCATTTTCATTTATTCATTTGTCCAGGCTGTTTTCTACTTCCCCATGTGATTNGTTGTTGTTCTTCTTCTTCTTTTTTTTTTTTTTTTTTTTTTTTTTTTGATATCAAATCAATCAAGCTATGGCAGAAAGACTAAGTTTTCTTTTTTTGAGGTCTGAGGACCAAGCACCTTGTGTGGGACATGTTGGGGCCCAAACCAGGGCTGTTATGAGCTAGGATCAGGAGCTCTCACTGGCTCGGCTGCCCCACGCCTATGTCCTCAGACAGTTAAGAACAATGAGTAGCATTATTCATGTGCAGCAGCATTTCAGTGTTAGGGTTTAAAAAGGAGGGAGTACTTGGAGTTGTCATTTTGACAGAGCACGGTGAGTGGAGCTCGCTTTGAGCACGCTGCCCAGGCAGATGCAGCCTGACCTGCAGCGCTCTGTTCACAAACGCTAAGATTAGTGCAAATCCACCACCGCTTCACCTCCACAGCATGGATACATGTGTGTGTATTCTAAGACTGCAATTGCATGAAGTGCTGTATTCTTGGAGAGAAATCAGAGGAAACGAAGCTTCCTTGGAGTTGCTGTGTGTATTAATTCCAGTTATTTAGAAGGACCATGGTAAGGAGAGGTCAGCTTTGCTTTGCAGTGAAACAGAGACCTTGCTGGCTAATGCAGTGAAGAGGCAGCACATAGCATTTATTATTGATGCCAGTAAGAGCTAGTCAAGGCTGTGCTCCTTTTGGTGGTGCCAAGCGGCTGTTTGCAGAGCCGGTGAAGGGGCTGTGTTGCCCCAGGCCTCCTGCCCCACTCCCATGGGGTCAGAGCTGCTGTCAGGTGGGTTTCCTGGCTGCCTGTCATGGGCACAGCCCCACAGGAGCTGCTCTCTGGCCACTGAGACGCACAACATTTGTGCTTTTGCCCGCATGGCTGAATCTGTCTCTTGTTGTATGAGGTGCCGGTATTCCAGTCTCTCCTGCTAGAGCTTCACGGTCAATTTATTAAGCTGATGTTAGCATGATCTGCAGTCAAAAGGGAGAGTGTGAGTCTCATTGCGCAGGCTTCCAGTGCTGCCCCTATGTGAAAACATGGCCTTGGTATCAGACTTGAGACTCTCCTGAGAAAGTAAAGGTGCTGCTGGGCCAAATTTCACCTCACATCCAGCTGCAGTAGTATTTTTAAAATGGAAGAGAAGAATGTAACAAAAAGCAATGTAACAGCAAGAATAATGTCTTGTTGAATTAATTTTATTTTATTTTTTAAGGCAATGTGCTCCATTGCCGGCTGATGTGTTTTTGTCCACTGGTGTTTGGGGCTCTGGACGACTTCGTGCATTAGTGGTTGCATTAGGGAGGAAATCTGGTGTGGAAACCATGGGAGTACTGGCATCTGTTAGGTGAAGAAGCACATTTTTAGAGCTGTTGGTTTAAAATGTGACTTTAATGGGCCTTACAGATCCAAATCCCACAGGGTGAATGAAATCAATCCAGTGCCGTTGATCTGACGCCAGCTGTGATTAGGGGAGCCCCACGCATGAGTGGTGAATACAAGCTACTACCTGAACTGCTGTGAATAGCCTTTGAACAGAGACCAATCGTAAAGACTTTGGGCAAGGCTGGAAATGTTTCAGCCAGCACCACAAGGTACCAGACATGCCATCAACAAGAAAAATAGAAGGATCATGATGTTGGAAGTGGGAAAAAAAGCCCAGTAGCAAAGTGATTATTTCAATAGAGGAAAGTAAGGAAGATACTCAACAGATATGATGGAGAGGCTGTCAAAGGGCAGGAGATTTGGGGGGAGTTCAGAGAAGGGAAAAAGCCAGAGAAGATGAAACCTGGAAGAAAAAAAAAAAAAAAAGGCCAACAGGAGTAAGTCTGCTCCATCCAAAGAAAATACACACAAGGGAGACATTATCACTTGCAAACGCACAGAGGGGAGGTATAAAGCAGCCAGCAATCAATTTCCAAATAACAGGCTTGATCTTTTAATGAACTAGTAAGAGGGAATAAGAGTGGAATAAAAACCTGATTTATCATCCCATCTTCTCTGCAGCAGCAGCAATGCAACTGTATTTTCTTGCCTGAGCTTGTCTCAGGCAGCTCCACCTCCTGCATTGTAAAGTTCGAGCAGCATCTTCAGAGCTGAGTCTCTCCTGTGATATAAGAGGTTTTATAGAGCTGCTGGCCTCCTTGCCAGGCTACTATTTCAGGCAGGTGCTTCTGTTCCTGCTGCTTTAGAGCTTACAGAACTCCATTTGAAATGGGTGTGAGATCAAGGTGGAGGGCTATTTTGAGACAACAGAAAGCAAACAGGATTTTTCCAGGACAGGGTGATATTTCATTGAAAAGCAACAGGACCTCTCTTCATTTCCCTGGGGCCAGAAATTTCTTTCCTTAGGTAGCAGTTTTCTGGAGTCCTTTGTAAAAGTTAGTTCTGAACTTGCCTAGATTTTAAGCATTGGGCTCTGGTTTGTTGGAAGGTGGGACCCAGCAAACACAAGGATTAATTCAAATAGTGTGTTGGCTATTTCCTATCCTGATACGTGAGCAAATACTATCTTCCCTTTTGATTTGCAGGTAATTACTCCTTTCACTTTGCCCAGAAGCCTTTCTTGCCCCAGCAATCTGCTTGCTGCCCCCCACAGACCCTGTTGCTGCCTTCCCTAGCTGCCTCAGGGGGAAGATAAACCCACACTCATCCTCAGGACAACTAAAACAAAGCTGAACCACAAAATAGTGGAAGTATATCTGAAATTGCCACAATCAGAATCAAGCTTGGAGCAAATTGCCAAACTGACAACTATCTGTAAGCTTTTCTGAACAGATATCTGGGGCAAAATAATTCAAGCTGAGTGCCTGTGTTCAGCAGCAGCAATGCTAAAGAAGTAGTCTGAGCTGCACTCCTCCTTTGCACTAGGGAAGGGCCTCCCAGCCCCTGATACACAAACCAATGTTCATTTCAGCTTCTCCTTTTAGGGGTGACGTGAGGCTGCGATGCAGATTGCAAAAAACTGCTTGATTTCTCCATGCAAAAAATGTAAGTTTGGGAGGATTGTCATCACTAACACAATGGAACGTATGGTTAAACCCTCCCAGGATGCTAAGAGGGATGTAGATTAACTTGTATCAGGAAATAACAACGAATGTACTTGATCAAAAAGCTCACTTTCTGCAGAGTAAATGCTGTAACAATTAGCTTTACCAGAGAGTCAGGCCAGCCTAGGCTGGTCCAACAGTGTTTGAGTGTGGAAGCTCACATATACTCTGACAGCCTCCAGTTCCTGCATGGCATTGGTGGCAGAGAGACTTCTGTCTCTTCCCTGCACCATCTGCACAAAGACCAAAGGAGCTAATTGTCCTTCCGCACCTCTAAATGAGCAGGGCCCTTGCTGTAATTAATCCCACCTGAGAGTGCTGGCCACAAGCTGGCAAGCTGCACTCACGTAAGTGTAAACCCAGGTGCTTTGGGGATGTGTTGCTGTCTCTCACAGTAACTTGTTTCCCTCTGAAGGACAACTCAGGCCATGTAAATGTGATGATTGTAGCAGCTGGCATCGTTGGTAAGCAGGACCCTTTACAAATGCAGATGAAGGCACTTAGACCAGGTTAGAATAGATCTGCATGCTCCATCTGTTTGCATTGCTGAAATGGCAATGTAGGGATAAATTCTGCTTTCACTGCTGCTGGGTGAAAGCTAGCTATGAGCATACAGGGGCCAGGCTCCCAGCTGGAATGGGTGTCTTTTCCCTGAGATCTAGCATATAGATTTAAGATGTAAAACTGTGTGTTTGCTGTCCTGGTGTGCCAGGGCACCGCTTGCTGCTTGTACTGCCTGCTGTCCTCCAGGCAGAGCAGTACAGTGCTGCAGCTCTAACGCTCAGGGCTGTGAGCTTCTGTGGGATGCAACCTGCAGCGCAAGCAGCTCAGCGGAGAAAGGAGTTGGAAGAGTTGAGGCTTTCTGTCCTTGGGATAGGGGCAGCTTTGTATTTCACAAGGTGTTATGAGCATGTGTAGATTAGAGACTGAGTTAATTTCCTAAAATGTCAGATCCTGTGAGAGAAGAGTGGACCTCAAAGGTGGTACGTGTGGAGTAAAATTTCTGTAGGTATTTGGCTAATAACATCTACTGAAATTATTCGTACAATAGGGAGAATGGCTAATGGCTGCAGCAAAGCATTAAGATTTATTTATTTATTTTCCCTTTCCTGTTTTTCTATTACTTCTCCAGGTTTTTCCACCATGTTCGGAAAGAAGAAGAAAAGGCTTGAAATTTCTGGGCCCTCCAACTTTGAGCACCGGGTTCACACTGGCTTTGACCACCGGGAGCAGAAGTTCACGGGACTGCCCCAGCAGTGGCACAGCTTGCTGGCGGACACGGCCAACAGGCCAAAGCCAATGGTGGACCCCTCATGCATCACCCCCATCCAGCTCGCGCCTATGAAGGTATCGTGCAAAGTCTGTCTTTCTTGTCACCTTTGAATTTCCTAACCTATCTTTAATTGCATAGAGCCTTACTGAAGTGATGCTGCTTCAGAGTTGAGGCTGTGCTTGTGCTCAGCCCCCAAATGCTTCTACACTCAGAAGGAACCACTGGGCACCTCTTTTCTTAATCTTTGTATGCAGCTGCCTCTTAGCAAAAGGTTATTGACAACTCTGATGTAACCATTTTTGTGTACTTACTCTGCCTGCATTGCTAGAAATATAAAGAAGGTCAGAAGGACCTGGCATGACAGGCTTGGCCACCAGGCATGAACGAACAGAAAACATTTATCCACATTGTCTAGAGTGGCTGGGAGGCAGGCGTGGCTGGGGGGAGAAAGCTCTGAGAGAGTTGGAAAGCCAAATATTTAACGTTAGGGCTGTCAGGAAAAACTGTATTTGTAAAACCTGTCCCAGAAGAGTGTGTGTCACGGGTCTTGCTTGGGCCATGCCTTCGCGTTCCTGGGCTGCGGAAGAAAAAGCCACGAGTCCCAGTGGAGTCCCCAAGCATTGCTCCTCTGCAGCACAAAGTTCCTTGATAATTAATGTAAGAAAGGTGCTTTAGGCAAAGGCAGCTTGGAGCAAGGGAGAGAGGGAAAAGTACGTGGAAGAAAATTTAATTGCTTATTAAGCCCAGCAAGGAGCTCGGGGAGGGATCTTATTGCCACCCACCAGTGCCTGCAGGCTAACACAGGTGGTGGAGCAGAGCTGTTCTCTGGGTGGTAAAATGGGGGGAAACAGCTCCAGGTTGTGGGTTGGGAGGTTCAGACCAGTCAGGTGGGGAGACAGATTGGCTCAAAGTGTAGAGCAGCACTAGAGGGGTACCAGTGTGATTCTGGGCTCCCCATCCTTGGAGGCTCAAGGTACAGGTAGACAAATGCCCTCATTTAGCAGTGTTTCTGGGATTGCGCATCCTACTGCCGGTAAATGCCACCTGCGTGCTGGCAGTAGCATGTACCCCTCGCTGTTGTGTGGCTGAAAGATAAATTTAGGATTTCATCTTCATGTGGATTTTTCTGCAGCAAGGGAAAATGAGATAATTCTGGGAGCACAGACCCTGTATTTATATTTGATAAGTGCTCTTTGCTAAATTTACATTTGCTGCTTGCTCCTGAAGGACACTTACTGCTTGCTGATGAGGATTGCTGTGCGTTGCTGCAGGACAAGGGAGATAAAAGCAAAGTTTTGGATTTTTTGCTGTAAGAAAACACCTTACTGTATAAAAGAGGCCCTGAATAATGTGGAAGAAAAGTAGGCAAACCTTTGCCAGCCAGAGTAGAAGAGCAAGTGTGTTTCACAGCTCTTTTAAACACCAAAATACCCCAGGGTATTTTGACATGAATGCATAAAGATGTTTTAAAATAAATCAGTTTCTTATCTTGCAGCAGTACCATCTATTTTCTGCAGTTCCAGAGCCATAAATCCTAAAGCTTAAAACATTTTAAAATGTATTAGCTTTCTTAACATGTTATAGGCAATATGAATCTGGGACTAGGGCTGCAGGTGGTCACATGCATAGTTTTATTTGCGAGCAGAGTTCTGGTGAAGCAATACACACTGCGGGATGTGAAGGATCAAGCCCTCAGTGGATGACTGCAGCACTTAGAAGTGGAGAAAAGTACTGACAGTTGTTCCCCAGAAATTGTCTCTTCTTGCTTTTCTGCTTATCAGATTTCTATGTATGTCTCTATATGGGGGGGCCTTACATATGTCTATGTATCAAGAGTCTGTGTATGTCCATGTAACAGAATGCAGTTCTGAACTAAATCTTCCTGTGCCACGCAAGGCTTCTCAGGACAGGGCTGTGCCAGGAGCTGAAACAGCTCCCAAGCTGAGCTCATTCTTCCAGCTTGGCCATGGTGGTCCATAATGCATCCGTATATCCCTGACATCTTCCCATTGTGTTAGTCCTGGGGACGGGCACTGTGTGACCCAGTCCCCATCCCAACAGTGGCCATGGGGCAGAGGGTCCCCCAGGAAGGGTTGTCTGCATAGATGGAAGAAGGGAGTTTGGATATGGATTCTCCAAATTACAGTTAATTGCATGTCACCAATCCAAAGGTGGAGTTGAGCAAGGAATTGGGATTAAGACAGAAGGGTTCGAGAAATTGCACTTTCACTCTTCAGTTACTTTCCACATCCAGGGCTTCTACAGCCTATTGAAATAGGCCTCCATCGTAATGCCACAGAACAAGCTGGTTTTGGTCCCAGCTAAGAACAGTGACTGCCAGCTGAGAACTTGTTTATTTCAATAAAATTACAATCAGTTTTACTTGTTACATGTTAAGAATTAGCATGCCCTATGTTGACATGACTTAGAGATGAACCAAGTTGAGACCACTTGAAAACAGAAGATATTAGGTGTTGCTGAAGTGGTTCATTGTAACGTTTAATTCAGAACAATTTTATACATGTGCACATGCCCTAACACCTTTAAAAAAAAACTGACTTATGCACTGGGGACTTTATAACTGGGGAGAACTGAAGATTTTAAATGCGTTTGCAATTTGTGAAGATAGGAGCCAAAGGCTGCAAGACCATAATACTGCTTACAGTTTTCCTCTTTTCCACCCAGCCTTTGATGCGGTTTAGTTAACACATTTGTTAATGCACTGAGGTGTAACAGCAGATTGCTAATTGTGTCCTCAGTCACTGTATTGTCAGGCTGAGGCATTCAGCCAGAGCTGGTCCATGCAGTGTGTCAGGTCGTGCAGCGGTTCTGTAACTTCGCTGTTCTGCATTTATTAATTTCTTCTCTGTTTAATTACTTCTGTATTGACCACATGTACAGTGCTGGGCAAAGGCGTTCTGCTAATAGCTACTCCTTTGTGACTTACGAAGGCAAAGTTTAACAGAGTTATTGCTGTTTTTTTGAGACAGAATTGTTTTTTGTTGGCTTTGGGCTTCACCAAAAGCCAAAGCAGAGGAAGGCAAGGGCTTTTCTTGACTTCTGTGGGTTTTGCTGCCTTCCCCATTAGTGGTGTTTGCTTGTTTCTCAGTCTGCAGAGCAGATAGGACTTGATGTTCCATGCTGTGTCCCTTTGGGTAAAAGCTGTAAATGATAAATATTGTCCTTGCTCCACCTATATTGAAAAGTAGCAGTGATGATGGAGAGGCAGCACCCTGGGCTCCCAAATGCCCTGGGAGGCCCCCTCCAGCCAGGAGGCTCGTCACCATGCCTCTGCCCTGACTGGGCTAAAGGCTTGTAGTCCTTTTACACTTGGCTGGCAGTGGCTTGTTGTGGTAATATCAGAGTCTGAATCCCAACCTGAGCTGGCTTTACAAATTCATTCATTTCCACTACAAGGAGTACGATAATAGGATTTCCCTTCTCCGCGCGGATGACCCAGATACAAGCACAGTGCTTTGTATTTCAGATGCTAGCGAGAATCAGCAAAATGACGCAGAAGATTTCATGAAAAATAGAAAGTGAGAACGATCATGATAGGTTTTGGGTATGGAGAGAGGGGTTTTTGATAAAAGGCTGATCAGTGACAGCATGTCTGTGAACAATGTGATGTCTGTGTCTTCTTGTACTTAAGACAGACTTCATGGAATCTGAGATCTGATGTTAGGCCTCTCAGTCCTCTTGCTTCAGTACTCTGTTTGTCCTACGTGTGCCTGCAGTTCATGATTTGCTTGTTGTCCTCAGCTTGGCCTGTCATTGCTGTTAGACCCCCTTCAACCCCTTAATTGTGGAAGGCGTCAGCATCAGTTCCTAGGCGAAGACATTGCACTGAGGCAGCAAAATTCAGTGACTTCTTCATAGTTTCACCACTCTGCTAAAAAGCATTGGGAAAACGTTTGGGGGATTTTTGTCAAAAGATCCTAGCAATGGCTTTGTAAAGACGCTCCATTAAGATGTTTGGACGTCCATGGCTGTCAGCTGGAGCAGGACAGCACTGAGGATTTCTTAAAATCCCTGCTCATGCTTCCCACAGCAGCTGACAGCTGAGCTTCCTCACTTTTCTGTCAGTTACTGGAAGAAGAAATGCCGTTTGTTTCGGAGTTGCCCGGTAATTGTGCCATTAACCTGCTGCAGTTCATCTGCCCGGTGTTGTGCAATGCCTGGGCTTCACAGGGCAGAGAATATGTGGCAGACTGCAGGGTCACTGGCTTTCCTCTCTTTCATCCTCGTGCTTCAGTGGTGTAATCCATGTGTTTTGTCGTATCTGTAGTTTTAGTTTTCCTTGCTGCTGTCTCTCAAACTTTGACCGGATACCAGTGAGTTAACTGTAATCTTTAAAACCTTTTTAAGCTTCTACTACTGTATTTCAGCCTGTGTATTACACGGGAAAAAGTAATCAGAAAATGAGTTACTGGCAGTGGCTGTTTAATAGCTCTGCCAAGAAAATCAAAGCTTCTATTTGCTGTCTGTGTTGACAGAACAAAGAGCAGGCACATCCTTTGCCATCCCCATCCTAATTTGGACAAAGTGGTGGTTTTCCTGCCCTCTCTTCCTTGTCTTCCTAAATTTTTCTCTCTCCTTGATAGCTACTTGGTTTTACTTACTCCTCCCATGATACCTCTGTGGATGGGACAGTTTGAGATTGTTGCTTGGAGAAGGCTGTCTCCCATCCAGCAGCTGCAGACCCACAGCACTGCTCTTGCCAGGACAAGACCCAAAAGGCTGCTGACATCTTGTGGGCCTTCCATGTAACCACATTGTGGTAATTCATGCATGGGAACTCAGGTTTCCTAATTGCCTGCTTTGGGATCGTGCATTTGGCCTAGCATGTACTCATCTGGGATAAGGTGACGAGGTATCTCCAAAAAACAAAAAAAAAAACAAACCCTAACACCTTGCACACTGGAAATTCTGTGAGGAAGGAAAATGCTTTGCCAGCGAGCATGGTTGGGCAGTGTGACAGTGACCCAGAGAGGCTGAACCCTTGCAGGGGGCATCCTGTGATGGACAGTACCCTGAGCCACCTAACCAGACTTTGGTGCTAGCTCTGCGCCAAGCAGAAGGTGGGGCTGGGTGACCCACAGAGGTCTCTTTGTCTATGGTTATCCTCATCTACAAACAATTACGATTTGCGATTGTCTTGGAATGCAGCTCCACTTTCCATTAATTTTGGTGACTAAACAGGAAGGCATTTGATGCTACGTGGTGCCAGAAGCAATTATGGCAACATATTTAGGTAGATGCTTTTTCTTTCAAAGGGATAATCCTTCGCTCTTGAGGGCTCTGTGATTCCTATGTTTCTAAGTGACAGCATTAATTTTGTACCTCCCTGTACAGATATAATACAAATATGCCACCTAGTGTCCAAGAACGTGTCTTACTGTCTCATTGACTTGGTATGAGAAGAGCCGAGTCACCAGTTTTGTGTAATCTTGGAGGAAATCTGTCACTGTACAAATGAAAATCAGTCACGGTATGAATAAGTGTGATAAATTCTCAGCTCTAGTGTTTTTATAATGTATATCACTAGGTTAATATGTTCTCATATGTACTAATTTGCACAGTGGAAGCTTTCAGTTTAGTTTCGTATTGTTTGATTTCAGAAAATGAAAGGTTTCTGTGTAAGTCTTTTGGAATAATATTGCTGCTGTCTGCCTGCAAAGATTAGTTCAATAAATAAATGCCTGAATAGAAGAGGAGGAAGAAAAGTTTTAACATGAATAGTGCATTTTATGGAAAATGCAGTTTCAATGTAAAGAATGTCAGCTAGAAGAGGACACATCTTAGAGATAAGAAATTGTTTGCTTCAGTTTTTTTTCTTTGAAAGTATTTAATTACTTTGGTTTCAAATCAACTGTTCACCTAATATTTTTAACCAAGATCCTTCTCCCTTATAACAAACGCCTCAGTTTCAGCACATACGTTTGAAGGGTCTGTTTGCAGCAGAATTGTAGACACCAGCATCAGGGTTCATAAGCAGGACCTAGCCATCCTAGGGAAACAATGAGGTTGCTGATATCAGAAACTCTGCCTCTATACAGACTAAATATTTTAAGTGGCAAAAAAGAGGTTTTTTACATTCCACCTTCTTATTTGTGGCCTTGAAATGTGCTCAGGCAACACCAAGAGTAATGCTTGCTGGCAGAAATGTGGTTTTCAAATGTGGTCCTTCTAGCTAGTGCAGGTGGTGCAGAGTAGAGGGTGATCATTTTGGTCCTCATTAGACCAGGCAGATGCATTAACACTGCACTAAGGCTGTAAGTGGACGATTTTACCCCTCTGCCTTGGAGGGCAATGATCAGTTGCCTGCTGATCATGTCCCTCATTTGAAAGGTCCCCAACAGCTCCCAAGGATCTTGCAGTATCAGTGCCCTACTCGTGCCAACACTTGGGTACAGGCTTGCATCTACATCTGAGTGGTCCTGCTGGGCTCATTGGGCTCATCCCTGGAACAGTGTCGGATTCTGTTGTCTGCAGGGTGCAGGTCTAAGGAGGTCATCCAGAAAGCCCTTGTCATGTGAGTAAGCATTTTTTCTTGTAACCGTTGACGTTGATTTCAATTGGTCTGCTCACATGAGAAGGGATTGACTGAGCCCATAGCAAAAATAGACAGCAATATGGATTACAGACTGCTGCATGAAAAAGTGTTCTTTTCCAATAAAATTAATAAAACAATGTTTTCAAATGCCATTTGCATCAACATTGTAATTACTGCAATTACAATGTTAGTGTTATATTAGTGTTGGAGAAGTCTTGTGTGGGTTACGGTATTCAAGCTTGAGTTCCACTGATGAGAGCTTACCTGGGTGAGCAGGAACTTGCAATATCCCAAGTAAAGACTGAATATGAGTCTGGAGTTCACTGTCTGCATCTGCTGAGGCTTTAGAGCCTGCTTTGGAGCTCAGGAAACAAGTAAACCTGTAGGTCTGCACACCAAAGAGGCAAACTCTCAGTATCAGCATTTCAGAAACTGATTCTGGTCTCCCCTGGGAATACCAGACTGGGAGTACTCTCCAGGTAGCACTGTATAACCTAAAATGAGCCAGGAATTAGATCCCGAGCAAGGACACTGTAATCATGTTCTTTTTTTAACATGGAGGTCAGTCCCTGAAGACAAGTTTATGGAAGACTGTTCCAGTATCTTGCTTACTTGCCTGCCCTGATAAATGAGCCATGCTCCCAGCATACTGCCTGGAGGTGGAGGGCTCTGGCTTCGTCACTGTTAACATGGCTGTTATTTTCTTCCCGTTTGTTGAGCCAAGCTTTTGGCCTCCAAAACTGTCCATGCACTGACGCATAAGCTCTCTGGGGACAGAAGCGGGACTTGTTCCCATTAAGGACCATACAGGTAGAGATGGTACTTTGGGGTGACTGCTGTGCAGAAGGGTCCTTCTGGCTTTGGTACCGCAGCACTGATCCCCCAGAGCAAGGTGTAAAGGACGAAAAGGTTAAGTGCAAACAGTAAGTGTTTTACTCAGTAAGCGTGTGGAAATGATGAATGTTTTAACAAGCATCAGTCAGAGGGTCCAGCGAGTCCTGGCTTGGTTTGGCTGAGAGAGCAGATGGAGTAAAATAAAATACCTGGTGAGACTGCTTCTGTCCGTGGACTGGCTGAGCCTCCAGTAACACTGCAGACATTGCGTAGATATAAAGTTGTGGTGGCACTGAAAAGTTTCTTTACATCGGTGTCTGTTAGTGGGAAACACTAGGTGGCAGCAAGGAATCTCTGGAAATTCACTTCCCTGTCCTAGCGGGCCCAGACAGCAGAGAAATCTGCTCGGGTGTCCTGATGGCATTTTTCAAGATCAGCTTTTGTCCTTCTTGGTAGCACATCTGTGGAAGGGATTTCCATACAAAATTGGCCAGGCAGCAGCTGCATTCACATTGGTACTAGGACAGTGTTCACTACTTTAGCTAGTGTTTAAGCGTGCCATGACTATAATTGCACAGTCACTACATATTCTGCATGTCTTTGTGATAGGTTTGTTTCTAGACATACTAATAAAGTTGTCTGGGTCCATTGCAGTGCAGAGCAGAAGCTGTACTGCTCCTAGTACCATTGAACGGTATTCTAAAGCGTACTCTGAAGGGTAGTCGGACTAGGAGACAGATAAAGTTGCCAAGCAGCTCACTTACTTGTGAAGCCAAAGCTCCAGGTGTAAGTGTGGTTTTTTTTTTTTTTTCCTGTCTCCTGCTCTGCAGTGATTAGATCTGGGCTTTGGTGGCTCTCTAAGAATCTGAAGCTGCTTGCTTTGTTGCTGTTTCTTTCTTGCCCTCCCCTTCACACAGGATCCAATTACAGCAGAGAGGCGCTGCGTATCACAGGAGTGCAGCGCTGACTTGCCCACAGAGACCTTTAAACACCTTTTCTGTTGAAGGGTCGCTTTCATGGGTTGAACTGTGCAGGCCAGAAAAATAAGGGCATTTCAAATACAGATCTTTGGGGAGAGGAAAGTAACAAACAAGATGTATGTAGGATGAGGACTTCTGCTTCGTAATTGCAAAGATCAGATCCAACAGGCTTTAATTAGCTCTTGGGATCACACAGTTAAAAGAATAGCAAGAGATTATGAATTTTCCCGAGTTTTACAGTTTTGTAGTCTGAACAAAACAGTAATTGCCATCTGTGTCCTGATTTGCATTTAATAATTCCCAGAGCACAGCACAAACTTCCAGCGAAAACGCCTCCATTTGAGGTAGCACTTTTAGTAACCTTCAGGTATATAGGCACAGAAACCTGGTTTAAACACATCAGATTTATGAACACCGGGGAGAAGGCTTTGGGGGCAGGAGGCCGTCTTGCTCCCGTCCCACAGCCGCAGGGCTGGGGAGCAGCCTTGTTGCTCTCACTGTGCCGTGTGGTGGTTCACGTTGGGTTGGCAGCGCGCAGTGCGTGGGTCACGCTGCCCTTTCCTCCCTGGCTTTCCGTGCTGTCCAGGGTGGTGGAGGAAGGGCAGGGAGCAGTGCTTTGCCAGGCAGATGAGTTCATGAAGCACATCAAGGCCAATCTGCCGCTGGGAACAGAGCACTCTTGGCTGCAGCGCAGCCCGGCAAATGGAGTTGCATCAAGATTCCTTAGAAATGTTTCAGCAGAAATCAAGATTCCCCTAGAAATGTTTAGCAGATTCTTGTAAATGAGGTTGTGCTGTTGTCCTGGGTATCACCCTGGTGTGGACGATCCTCTGAAGTCTGTGTCTGGGTTTGTTCCTGTAGAGAAGGGGTTGGATTTGCACTTCTCATTTACGAGAGCAAATAAATAAAGCATCAGCTTGGGAAGCTCTTTGAATCTTTCCTCTTGCTTGCCATGTAAATTTGACTGAACACAGATTTCTATGCAGGGGCACTCCTTGCTTTATATCCACTCTTTAAGGTAAAGAACACTTGGTGAGGATTAGTACTACTTGGGGCATTCCTATTGCTACACCTCTTGTCTAGTAATAGTCATTGAGGATGGAGACTAGTGTATTTCCTTGCAAGAAAAACCTCTGAAATTTGCAATGTTTATGAAATTGTTGCACATTTTTATTTTGCTCATGCAAGTTCCTAAATTCTCTTAAATCAGTGACTGAGATTTCAGAAGATGAAGGAGCCCGTAATACTCAGAGACATGAATCAGGTTAAAAACCACACTTACAGGGGGCATGGGGGACAGGCAGAAATGCCCAATTTCCTGAAGTACTTTGAAACTTCCTCTCTGTTTTTAGGGCCATGGGACTAAGGTCTTTTGCAGACAGCCACACAGCACCGGCTTCAGCCTGATTTCTCTCCCTGTGCCTTGGTGGCCCCATCCCCACCAGTGCTCCGTGCGCATTGTCCTACTCTTCCTTGGTGTTTTAACCCCAGACAAGCAGGGCTCTGACTGCAGTAACCATCTCGACCCTGGACAGTGCTGTCCTGGGCTTGTGGGAGATGAGCTCCATCCATCGGTTAACGCAGGCTGCACCGCCCTGGGGACCGAGGCACTCGTCAGCCTCTTGCTCCGCTGGCTGCCCGTGCCTGGTGATGGATGGGGTGGGAGGTGGCTCACAGTGCTGCCGTGCACTTTGCAGGCACCTCTCGAGCTGGCTTCTGTACGCTGTAAAACTGAAATGCTGGCTTTGTCTTCAGGCATGTGCTCTACAGGAAACCTCCTTTGCCGTGGTAAATTGCAGTAGAAAGTAGTGTAGTTAAAATTGCTTCTTAAAAATTGTTAGATTGTCAAAATCCTCATTTTAATTAAAACTGGGGAGATGACAACTGCAGTGGGGTGACTGAAGAGCCTCTGCCCTCCCAAACAAGTGCTCCACTGCCCCAGCTGTCGAATGAAGGCAATTACTTCCCTAGCATTACATGTTGCCACGTGGGAATTCACTTCAGTGTTTCAGAAGGCTCCATCAAGCTGCAGCCGCAATCTTTCAGTAAGAAAAAAGCACCGGGATCATTAATTGGGTTAACACTCCATCAGCCTTGCATTTGTTAATGGGCATGTTTAGGGCATGAGGGGCTCTCATCTGGGGAAGTGCCATCTGAGCTACAAAGAGGGCTTGCGCTGCAGCCTGGCTTCATGAATTACAGACCCTGCACGGAGCTGTAGTGCTGGCAGCATGGTTCCCACCTCTCTCCCATAGCACATCAGTAATCCAGGCATTACTCAGTTTGCAAGCCCAGATTTTTGAGATACATTAGAGACAATAGGTCTTCAGTGCTTTATAGTAACTGTCCTTAATTTTGTCATTTTTCCTTGGACATGAAACTATTCAAGTCACACGCAACTCTACGTGAGGTAAAGTTTGGTCCTGGTTATGTCATGACTTTCTAGCCTGCTTCTGTCATAGTGTTATGAGACTGAAAAGCATTTCTCTAATCTAGAACATGGCCCTTTTCCTGCCACAACGTTCCTGGGTTTGTCTAAGTGTTGCAGCTTTGAGCTGCCTCTGAATCAGCCCGGGTGGAAAGCTGAGGAATGCTGCCCAGTGATGGCTGTGTGGTGCTGTGAGCTGCAGCAGCCACACCAGCGGTGGCTGGACCACAGCTACAGCTCGGTAAATCTTACCAAACTGGCTTCACACCCTCCTCTGGAGAACAGAAATCACTGGCACAGGTGCCCTGGCAGATGATGTGACTTTGAAAGGGAGAGGACTAAGATATGGGGTCCTGAAGGTTTTAATCAGTAGGGCTGGCCATCGGCTTTCCAGGCGAGCCATCCTTTTACTTTCCCTTCCAGAAAACATTGATTTGACAAAATAGGAAAATTTTATGCTGAGAGGATTTTATCCAAAATACCATCAAAAATCTACCATTTTTGTGTGGTGTGATATGGCTTTCTAGCTTAGCAGATCCTCTCTGTACGGTACCATGCTGAAATGATTGCCATCAGCCTCAGGGAAAGGCAGTGCTATTAAGAGGGCAGTGGAAATTCTTGCAATTAATGTTTTTGAGGAATTTCATCTGCTGGGACATGTTGTTTTTTCATTCCATATTGGGATAAAAGAAATTTTTGAACTCTCAGAAGTTGTATGAAATAGAAATGCTGCGATTTTCAGAATCTGAGATTTGTCTGTTCTTCTGTCTGTGGAGTGCTTGTAGAGCTCTTCAGTAATAGACACAGCAACTTTCACTCAAGCTAAAACTTCTAAATCACATTTCACTCTCATTTCTTGTACGTCTTGCAGATATTTGTGTACATGTTGCATACAAAATTTCACGTTTGGTGTGTTGTAGGTAGACCCAACTAATTATTTTTGATGTATAAAATTCTCTAGTAAAATTTCAAATGACGTAACGACCATGTTTGTGTATTTAAAAAAAAAAAAAAAAAAAGCAAAAGTTACTGGTTACTGGAATGTAGATTTTTCAGTGGAATTTTAAAACTAAATGTTTTGTTAAAGTTGCTGTATTTTAAAATGTCAAAAGAATTACCAGTGAATGTGATTATAATGAAATGTTGCTCTTGTTGTTATGGCAACTAACTTCTAAAACTGCTGTGAAGGTTGATAAATTGCACAGTGCAGTTTTGGTTAGGCTTTTTTTATAGTTTTCCATCATTTTACTTTTGAAGAATTTTAAACAGCTGGCACTGGTATTGTTGTCAAGATTATTATACTTGTCTCAGACCTGTAGCTATACCTTTATTTTGATCCATTGAGTAATATATATTTTTCAGGCTGAGTAAATTTCTTTTCTGCATTATCAACTCTTTCAGTAATTAGCATGTGGCTGTGCCAACATTTTCCCAGCTTCTTACCTGTCCTCTGCTGTTGCCAGTATCAGGTTAATTGATGTGATAATATGGCATGGGCATACTTGAGGGCCGTGTATTACAACAAGCTCTGCTCTCTGCTGTGCTGTCTCTGTTGTGCGGCAGCAGAAATGTTTCCATGATGCCAGTATGTGCTCAGAAACGTGACTGCAGCATACATGGGCACATTTTGTGGGTCTCCACGTAGCTGTCTTGAAGCAGCAGGAACCCCATGCTGCACCAACCCCGAACCCAGGTCTGGTCTGCCCTCCCAGCCAGTGAGAACCATGCCATGTAGGCTTGGCTGAGCTTTGCTCTGGCGGGGTTCATTGACATTTGAGTTCTCCTGTGCATTGGAAAGATACTGTCCAAGAGTCCCCAGACAGGAATTTGTGGGTCTGCTCAGAGTCACAACGTAGCAGAGCAATACTCTGAGGCGAGGCGGGGATGGGATTTTCTGCGTTCACCTCTCTGGTGTCACCAGGAGGGAAGACCAGCAGATGAGGTGGCACCACCAGCCGTTTGTGAAGATGTGGTGAGATTCACAGGGTCCATCTGTGAACACTGGTTATTTGAAAGATATGTTGGTGCCTTGGTCCTACACCGTGGGGCTTGGGGAAGCAGATTTGGAGCGACTGAGAAACCTGGGACTCTTCAGTGTGGAGAGAGCAGGGCTTGCAGAATCCTGAATGTGGTGGCTGCAGTGGAGGACAAATCATTGCCCACCTCGTGCTGCCGTACTGTGCTACGCAGATAGGAGGAAATGGGCTTCAAATGGACAAGGTAGCACTGTACCAGTATGAGAAATTCAGCAGCGTGTTGCCAGAGGGGATTGTGGCATCAGGCAGTATCAGCAGGTTCAAAAAGGAATTAAAGTGATGCATGAGATAGGGGCACAGCTCATGTGCTTAGGCACTGCACAGCAAAGAATGGGTGGCACGGTCTTGTGCTTCCTGCTCCGTCGGGTGACTCTGTGGTGTAAGTAGCACGTGTGGTCCGGGAAGCAGAGTCCGGCTCCTCCTCACCCAGCTGAGATATAACCACTGGAGCTACAGCTCTGCCAGTCGTCAAAGGGCATCATTAGGCTAGAGGCAGCAAATCCACAGCCATGCAAAAGTTATTGCACTTTTCCTCTGCATTCAAAGCAGGTTCAGTCCATGAAACTCCCCCCAGGAGGAATCTATGGGATACAAGAAACGATTAGTGGGTTTTTTCTTTTTCTTCGTAGGGAGAAAGAGAATATATAGCATTGTGAAGGAATTAATAACAGAAAATACATCAACTTAGAGGCTTCTGGGTATAAACCAACCTTTAAATTACAGACTTCAGGAAGAAACCTTCTGACATACTTTCCTGTCTGTTATGTTTTCCTTGTGACTGAGTAGAGGCTGTTTTCAGACAGGCTGTAGATCAAAACTGGAACAGATCCCGCAGGACAGTACTGGAGGGTGCAGAGTGATGAATGATGTCTCTTCCCATCCAGCACCATTTCCAGCCACGTATCTGATGAGTTTCTGTGGCAAAAGGCATCTTCCCAGGGTAATGCTGTACAGCACAAGCACACTGAAATTCATAGTTCAATGTCTTTTATTACCATGGAGAAATGAGGTGTTTGGTTACTGCAGAGCGGTGTTGCTGGCCTGTCCGTCTGGCTGACTGTATCTGGCTGTTGCCTCTCGAGGTCAGGAGACTGCTGCCCTAATGCAGCACTTGTTTTTCAATTGCACAACTGGTAGCATCTCTGCTTCTGACTCAGTGAAGTTTAGTGGTCCTGCAGCCAGCACTTCGGTTTTGACACTTACCCGGCTCTCAGGATCCAACTACGTCCTATTATCTCCTTCACGGTACAACAGGGCAGACAGGGATGGATGTGTGGATACAAAAGGATCGTGTTCTGGAGGTGGGAGTGGGAGCAGACAGCAAGAACCTTGGGGCAGCACTGGTGAGGAATGGGTCTGCCAGCTGCGTGCAGAGGTCACCCAACGCTGGGGCCACCATGCCACAAGACCTAGGGGAGAAGATGCCAGTTTCCTAACCCTTGTCCTTCAGTCAAGATGGCAGTTTGGCATCCAGATTGAGCTGTTCGCTTCTTGTCAGCTGCTGGCAAAAGCAGGTTTTTGCAGCATGCTCAGAACCATCTCCAGGAGTTAGGAGAGTCTCCAGCTATTTTGAGCTCTTCCAAGGATGTTGCTTAGTCTGAGATCCCACAAGAGAGAATAGATCAAATGCCAGACCCCTGACGCTTCTTGCACCTTTAGCTGCAGCTGTAAAACTCTGTTATCTCCCAGGAAAGATGGAGTTTTCCTTCTGATGCGACAGCAAGGATCAGTTTTCTCCCCAGGATAGGTGCTGTTCACATTTACTTACTTCAAGGAGTAAAATGGGTATTGTGAATGCGGCTTCAAATACTTCAAGTGCTTGTGTCTTACAGCACAAGAAGATAAATTACCAACGTTTTCATCATGTCCAGTACTTCTACCAGCTGTGCTATATGCTCCTTTCCTTTAGAAAAAATTGATTTTCAGATATGCATAGGTTGTGCTTTTATTTTACATATAATGAAAATGAAGGGATAAGCTAGCTAGAAGCAAAATCAGAATTTAGATTGGCTTTTTATGAGGCAACATTTCCTGAAAAGACTTCTTTTTTTTTTTCCACCATGTGTGTTACAGAGGTTTTAAATCCTTGTCGACTTCTGAAAACACAACTCCTGAAGGACAAAGGATGATGTATTCTTAGTGACTGTGTAAAGTATAGTAGTTTTAAAGACAATAACTGCAAGGTCATATTAGGGCAAAACAGTTAATTACCCACTTCATTATTGTCAAGGTTAATACAGTATTTGAGCGCAGAAGCTGTTTTTCATCTGCTCTTGGAAACAAGGCGAGACAGCGGTTCTTGCAGACAGATCCATTACAGCTTATCGCTGCAGGACAGACCGCTGCAGCCGCACCATGAAGGATGTCTACTGTCACCGGTATCCAGAGCAAACGCCAAACCTGTCCGGAGAGCAGTAGGAATGAAATGAGAGCTGCAGCTTCAGAGTACCGCGCTTTAATTCACAGAGATTGCGTCCCATTGATTTTAATGTATGGCGGTAACGGTAGCATAAAATTCTCCAGCACTCCTTCATCTATTGTAACATTGATCCGTCCTAAATTGCACAGCGTGCTGAAAAACGTCCTTTAATGAACACGGGGTATTGACTATAACAAATCCCATCGTTCTGTGGTGGAACCCAGTTAAAGCTGCACCTGCTGTAGGGTTTGATTTCTGTTTTTCATGCATGCCTGGGCTCTGTACAGGTTTCCATTACATGAACTCAATAGACACAAACAAAGACCTCATCAATCTTAGCGGCTCAGCCGCTGCGAGTGTTGCATTGCTTGTAACCATCTACTTTACCTACAGCAACTTCCAAAATTTTCTAAGTTCAAAAATTTGAAGAACAATGAGGGGTTAAAAAAAAAAAAAAAAAAGCAAACCACAAATAAAACCCACAACAGTTTTCTATGTAAATTCAGATAGAATTCCGTGTTTATGCAGAAATAGAAGTTGTCTCTTTCTGTTTATAAAGCCTATAAAATTGCAAAAACTAGTCACCAGTTCCTGTGGCATTAATTACAAGGAAAACTGTGCTTGTATTCCTTTCGTTGGAGCCTGCTTTTTCTGTTTTCTTTCAAGGTTTTTGTTTTGCATTTTAAGCTAGAACTAGGATTTTCCATCTTTTGTAATTCCCGCTGCTGTGTTTCAGTTCCAGGAGCTTTTCCCTCCACTCAGTAGTGCGGCACGCAGCCTGGTGGTGCAGTAGGAGCTCCCAAAGTGAGAATGTCATGCCAGCAGCTGGGGCTTTCCCGAGTCCTTCCACATGCCTTTAAACCTGGGGACTTCTGGTTAACATTAGGCTTTTGGTCTGGGAAATTTCGGCCATAATTAGGGCAGTTTTCAGTCCCTGGGGTATTTCTGCAGGTACTGCACATCTTGGGAAAGCTGCAGGGCGCTGCTGAGCCCCCAGCATACGTCTGTGTAGTAGGCGACTTGAGGAGTCACCTTCTGATGATCTGTGGGCATCCTTACAGAATAATTTCCTTTATTACTTTTATAGAATAATGCCTGCTTTGGGATTTTACTTTGGTTTTTAAGCCTAGTAAATTGTGAAGAATTAACTGTGCCCACCAGGGAGGCATAGTGTCTCAGATCCGTGTGTAAACATCCCGAGTCCTATTCAATTAGAAAAACGCTTGATGGTATGGAGTGCTTCACAGGGTCTCCGCGAAACATTTCCTTCTTTATTTGCTCTGTGGGCACTGCAGTTCTTTTGATGGCGATAGTGCTAGATGTTTCCTTAATAAAAATATAAAAATTCAAGCTCTAATAGGCTGTGATTTAGGGATAGGGGAATCTCACCAAAATGCATTTCCTAAATTTTGCTAAATTTAAAAACCAACCAAAGCAAATAAGCATATTGACGATGATTACGTTGGTAACACTAGGAATAATAACGGTAATAATAGCACTGACTATTCTGTAGAAAATATTTGTCACCTTAATATCATACTTTCCTTTTTCTTTTACAACAAATGACCTTTACATCATCCTAGTTTGCTGTGATAATGTCAGCAGTGTGGTTTTGACACGAGCCATGGCTGTGCTTCGCTGGCACGGTTGCAGATTTCAGGCAGAGCTGCCAAGGTATTTTCATCTAGATTTGCAATACGCTGCTGTGGTAGGTAAATTTTATCCTCCCTTTGCACTGAAGAACTAGGCTTACAGGATGAAGCAGCGCCAAGGATTGTCATTAAAAATCTGTGCTATTCACCTGCTGGAGCCCCTCACCTGGGCCAGGTGGCATCCTCCTAAACCAGTCCTGGGCACACTGAGGTCACAGACGTGACCAAGACTTCCTCATAGGTTGGAGCTTTGGTGACAAATGCTCTTTTTGGAAAAAAAAAAAAAAGGCTTTTTAAATCCTCATGATCAAGATGGTGGCTTCTATCTGCAGGAAATCCCGGAACAGCAGGGTTTTGTCATCAGTGAGTTCCCTAACACATAAACCTTCATCTTCATTCTTCTAAAATTTCTTTCTGACATGGACTCGTGTACCTGTTTGTGATTCTATAGGCATCTCTATGTAAAAAACCTGCTTTGAAAGAGCATCTGTTTGGAGGAGAGGAAGGAAAACTCCCCTTTCCCCTATCCGAAGGAGCTCTTCTGCTCCCAGGGGCTCCCTCTGGCTCCGAGGTCCCTTTGTGCAGCGCAGTGCAGGTTGCTCCAGGAAACCTCTCCTTTGTGACGGCTGGTCCCACAGAGATCATTACACTGGCATTTTCACTGCTAGGCATGCAATTACACTGGGGAACTCAGACGGCAGTTGGGTATTTCAATCTTGTTTTCAATTATAAGCGTTTCATTGTTGAATGTGCTGTTTTATTATGTGATAATTAAATATGAATGATCACGCATTCATCCTGCCAGAGCGGCCGTAGCCTAACAAAACCAATTCCTCTCGCCTTGCTGAATGACTTTGGAAGCAAAAGGAGTGATCTATTTGCTGTTCCTGATTTTTTTCTGTCCTATTGTTCAAGTATCACCAGCGTCAAAATGGCAAACCAGGCAAATAATTACAGACATAAATCAGAGGAGGGATCAATGTGAGGTCAGGACTGCTTTGCGCGTAGCCCGGCTTTTCTCAGCTGTCTTTTTCTGAGTAGCAGAAAAGTACGTTGCTGCCAGTTTTGTGGAGATGGGGCAGAGCAGGGGTTGAAGAGGGGTGCGGAAGAAAGGCACCGCATACGGCAAAACATGCCCTATCCTGCCTTGTGACTGCATTGCGAACCTTTCCTAGGCAAAAAATGGGTGGAGACCAGGATGCAGCACAGTGGGAGGTATTGCTAGTGCTGCACACGCCCTCTTTGGAGAACCGTTCCTGCCCCCCTGCTTCTTGTGGGGATAGCCAAAGCTGGAAAAGGGAGTCACTGCTGTGGTGGTAAGTGCTGGCTGAAACGCAACGCCTTCTGCCTCAGCTAAGCGCAGCGGGATTAAAAAAAAAGGTAACTCAGACTGCGTTTGCCTGTGCAGCCAACAACGTAGCCAGCTCTCCAGGGTAGCTCACTTTGAGCTGTGACCTAATTAAAGCAATTACCATGTTGGTTTTTGCAGCAGAGCCCTTTCCCATGGCCTTCCATCCCTGCTACTGGCCATCACATCTGGGGAAGCCATCTGCTTTGTCTGGAAGCATTTGGTGTTAGACCCTGTTTGTGCACAGCCTTCTTTCACAGATGTTCTCTTGTATTATCCCCTTCAGTGCTGCTCCCTCAGCCTTGGGTCATGCTTCCAGGGATGCATTTCTGCTAAAGCCATCACCGTCGGTGTTGCTGTGGAAGAAGGGCCAGTGGCCAGGTTGGACACCGTGGTCTGTGCCCGACACACCACGGTCAGTGGGCAGCGCAGGCAGGATGCATGCGGAGGGACAGCTCCTTGGGATGACCGCAGGGACTCTGTTTAAAGACTAGGCGAGTTAGACAAGATACAACCTTAGATATTTAGCTGAAGCAGATCAGCAAAGCAAATTTGTTTTCAGTAGAGCCATGCTGATTTATGGCCCTGGCCCTTAATCTGTGCATCTTATTCTTGCGGGGTGTTTGTAAACGTGATGCAGCGCTCAGTGGGAGTCAGCTGCTGAATGGATGCAATAACTTGTTAGTCTTCAGATTGTGCTAGCTAAAACTAGTCTGTCCTGAAGGAGGGCTGTAACTAAGCACTGCTCCATCCCTCCTGACAGCAGGACCAGTGTTTCAGACAGAGTCGAGTAGGGATGGGAAGAGGGCAGAATGCAGCCAGTAGGAGTGGGTGCATGTCAGCAGTGCTCCTATGCCCTCCTTACCTAGCACTGGGGGATCTAGAGGGGTTTTGCTGTATCAGGGCACAAACAGGGCCACCACAACCACCACCATGTGGCATCCATCGTGCAGTTGTCCCAAAGCCACGGTCGTGCACAGAGATTTACCAAATGCTGCGTATTGTAGGGAGGCGTAGGTAAGTAGTATTCTTCCATCTTCTCCACGTTTCTCTCATGCTAAAATAATGAAGAGGCAATCCCTGGTGGTAATTCTGGCACACAGGAATATACTGTTTTGTGAAAAGAAAAAAAAATACAAACCAGGAGCTGGTAGTCTGTATGCTACTTTCCACTCTAGCAGTTTGCTAAAATAGCATGTACAAGTTAACACTAAATGGTATTTTTTAGCTTACCCATGCTCTGCAGATCAGACTCAGCCTACCAGCTTGCCTTGATGTAGACAACTGAATAATAGCAAATTTAGTCTCACCAAGTTTTTAAAACACAAGTAGTGCTGTTAAATGTCTCTGTTCAGTGCTGAACACCCACGTCCTAAACTGAGCTTTTTAAGAGTGTCTTTGGGTTGTGTGTCAAATCTCAGCTAACAGTGGACACTGAATTTGTTTATTCATTTCTGCATGTTCTGTTGTAAGTATTTCTGGAGGGTTTTTTCGTGGCAACAGATTATTGTGAAGTATGTGACTGAAGAATGTGACACATCACTCACTATGTGTATTCCTGGGTGAATCACGGACTTCTTTTCACTTGTTTTGTTGATCGGAAATGAAATGAAAGTCATTTAACATGAAAGTTAACCAAAGCAATTTTTTATTTCCAGACTATTGTTAGAGGAAATAATCCTCGGAAGGATACATCGATCAACGGCCTGCTGGAAGAGTTTGACAATATCTCTGTGACACGATCCAACTCCCTGCGGAAGGAAAGTCCTCCCACCCACCACCAAGGCAACACAAACCATGTGCCGAGGCACCAGGAGGAAAATGGCTACATCACGTATTCCCAGTACTCCAGTGAGTCAGACACGACAACGGACTATGTCATGGACAAGTACAGAGACAAGGCGCTCTATGGGGAAGAGTTAGACAGGTACTACAAGGGAGGCTATGCCGCCAAGCAGAACGGGCACATGATGAAAGTGACTTCCAGGGACATCTATTATTCGGAAATGACACCCCTGAAATCAGACCTCTCCAGGTTCCTCCCAGATTACCATGCACAAGTGGAGACAAAGCCCAGACCGCTCGAGTACGGAGGCCTGAAGCTGGAGTACCAGAGGATTCCTAGTGGATCCTCACTGGACTACAGAGACCCCTTCTCTTATGCCCTGTCCCGAGTGTCGGTGCAGAGCGAGTGCCCCAAGGAGAGGCTGGAGTATGGCGACTGGGGGCACAGCCCAGGCAAGGATGACTACGACAAGAGGCCCAAGTCATCCTACGTGGACCCGGCGAGCCCTCAGCCAACGATGCGGCAGAGATCCAGGTCGGGCTCTGGTCTGCAAGAACCGGCCATGCCCTATGGAGCAAGTGCGTTTAAAGCACACCAGCAGGGCCACTCCTACAGCTCCTACACCTACCCCCGCTTGTCCGAAACTGCGGCAGGCATCCCCAAGGTAATGTCAAGGCCTCTGGTGGCGGTGCTGACAGGACAGGGACCCTTCCAAAATGGGAATGCAAAAGTTAAGCATATGCAAAATGTTCAGGGCAAAGAGCTGTGTTTGGGTACACAGTGGTAGGAGCTATGCCATCACAGCTGGGTGGGTATGAAACCCCACCCACACAGCTGCAAGGCTGGCAGGATCTGTTTGTGTGTTGTTATTAACCCTTTCCCACTAATGGGAGAAGGGACTTACCCCTCTCTGCTCCATTTTTTAGGCAATGAAATAAAATTGAAGTGTCTTCGCTCACCCAAGACATTTCAGTTGTAGTTAACAAAAAACGGATCAAAAAAATGCAAAAGTTGCTCAGCTGTGATATCTACAAGCAGCTCATCTGAAAAAGCTGTGGCCTGCTCTGCTTTTTCTGAGTTGTACGAGGAATATTACCCACAGAGGCTGTCATTCCCTACTTCCAACAGCTTGCTCTTTTGTGCAGCTAAGAGAGCAACTCTTTTCTCACTCATCTAATCACATTGCTCCAACAATGACCTGCTTAAATGATTAATACTCTGCAAGAAATGTTTTTTCCTTTGGTGTAGGTTGCACTGAACGTTACCAGGTTCCCTTAGCAACGGGTGCCAAGATGACAGCACATTTTCGCAGGGCTGAAACAGCCCTGGTTTGCCGTGACTTGCCAAGTGTGCTGAGATTGGTAGCTGTCAAGCAGTGACAGCCCTCCTGCTGTTTAATGGTGTCTGAACAGTGCATTTTCTTACTTGTGCCCTGAGAGCTTGGTCCTGTCCAGCTTCAGACCCAAAGCCTCTGCAGATACACCATGGCCTCATATCGAGGCATGCCTGCATCTTGCTTATGTTCTGACTGGTTTGCTGATGCTGGGGTGCAGAGTTACAGTAAGTGCCCTATGGTAAAGGGAGATAAATGCTTTTACTGCTTTTTATTTATTTATTTATTTATTTATTTATTTAATGTGGTCAAGACTGCATTAAAGCACAGAGCTGGGATTTTGAGTCCGAGGGTAGAATTGGGTCTCTTTCCGTGTCTTTTCTGAGCAGGGGTATGGTGGGAGCAATGCATGTATGTATCTATTGTGTGCAAGAGGGAGGTGTTAAAATACAAATTCTGGAAGCTGTGAGGAAAGCTTTGCATGGGCTATCTGACATTTTCTTCCTTTAAAATAATTATTTAGTCAGACTTTAAAAAGAAGGAGGACAAATCCACCAGTAATTCATAGACTCTCTTGTGCCTGCTCCTGCCAGATTTGCAGCATTCAGTAAGGCTGAAGACTGAGGTATATTTCACAGGACTCAGAGTGTTCCAGACACTTTGAAAAATATCCCATTAAAATGCAGTAACAACTTTTATTACAAAAAAAAAAAAAAAAAAAAGCCTTCATGGAAGATTCATTGTGAGCTGTTTCTCTCCTCAGAGCATCAGAAGCACTCCTATGGCCTCGGTATATTGAAACTTGATGATTCACTGTTAAATGCAGCAGTTTCAATTCCCAAACCCATCCGCAGCTCCTGGAAGTGAATAGCAGTTTCGTGTCTTGGATGATTGCTAAGGAGTCTTCTTTTCAAGGAGGCATTAGTAAGATAATGCTTCATTAAATGGGTTTACTAAGTGAGAATCAAGTCTCAAATCAGATATTGTACAAATGAGATTGGCTTTGAAGTACAATTAAAAGGGGGTAAAAGTGAGCATTGAAAAAGTCTGCAGGCACAAATGTATGGCTCCAAAATGCATTTAACAAAGATGTGCATTTTGACTTGTAAATCTGAAGAGCAGATGCAGTTCAGTATTGTTGGCAGGTCGCAGATAAATCAGACACGTGCCCGTTTCCAGGTCAGAAGCCTTCTGCAGTGCTGGATTGGCTTCTGCCGTGCGGTGGGACGATGGACACACAGGGAGCCAAAGGCTCGGATGTGATTCTCCCCATGTCCCCCACCCACTCTCCTGTCCCCACAGAACCACTCCGGTAACATCTGTACGCTGTTGCAGCCTGTACTGGTGTCTGGATAGGACCTGCTCTGGTACCCTTGCAACATCCCATTCTGTTCAGTGGATTTCTGCTCTCCCCTTCTTTGCCTCATACCACTCTACCACAGCAGAGCTCCCCGTTTCCCCTGGCCACAGCTCAGCACCACCATTTCCTGCTGTGTTTTGCAGGCTCTCTGCACCAAGCAGGATGCTTCCAGCTTGGTGAAGGCAGAACCAAGCATTTACTTCCAGGACCCTTCTCCTTTTTTTCCTGTTTTTTCATCCATGTGCCAGTAGCTTTCTGTGAACGTCGCTTGCCACTGCTGTGCATGGAACAAGGATTCTCTGAGATTCTCTGGCAAAGCACTGGAGAGTAACCTTTCCCCTTGCAGTCTCCATGTGATTTACAGCCTGTCCCTTCCACAACCCTTACTTCAGCAAACGGGAACCTAATCTGAAATCTATTTTACCTGACAGCTGACCCCATCCTGCCAGGGCCTGGCTGCTCCCCCAGGGGGGGGCCAGCTCTGGCTGTGCTGCCAGCGCTGCCGCAGTCCGTCTGGCCAGCATTAGCCCTTTCGGCAACTGCAGGTTGTAGAGTGACAGCCAGAGATGAAATATGTGCCCAAGCAAACTGCGCTGCTGGGAGAGAGCATGGCAGGGGGTTGGAACTGGATGGGCTTTAAGGCCCCTTCCAACCCAAGCCATTCTGTGATTCATTCTAAGGTATCCCACACAAACAAGGAGGTGTTTCCACCAGGTGCAATCCAGGACAGGTATTGCTGTCATCACATTGGAAGCTGAAAGGAGTTCATGCGCAGCGTTCTATCCAGCCTTTAACAGCAAAGAGACCTGTCTGCTGATCGAGTGATGCTGAGAGCCAGCCTAGCGACCCGCCGGCAGCAGCCAGGCATCGCATTGCACTGCGGAGATGTGATGGATGGCATGTCAGAGCTTCATCTGCTCCCCTGACCTGATCTTGAATGACAGCTGGGCTGTTTTTTTCTTTCCTTTGTAGTATTTACAGCCTTTCCTTTCAGTAGGTAATTGCATTCAACAGCAGAAATAATAGAATTATTAGTGGAACAGAGTTTGTTCAGTGTTGCTGTGATGTGAGAACCACATCAGGATACAGCCTAGGAGGAGAGCTTAGGCTGATGCAGTCACTTTGGCTGCTGTATTTTCATAAGATTGCATGGAGTTCAGGAAGTGAATGGCTGTACTTTGTACTCTGAGCTGGTTATAAAACACTGACTTCAGAAAGCTTACAAAAATGCTTAGGAAGGACACTGAACCCCTAAACTTTTCATTTAAAATTTCACTGTGGAATTTGCTTTTGCCAATAATTAAGCATAGGGCATGCTCTGAAACAGCAGGCATGGGTGAAGCCCAGTCTCACTTCATTGATGTGGATTTATCCACATCATTAAATTTCTAGACTGGGCTTTCCCCATCTTAATATAGAAAAATGGTGTATTTACAGTCAAAGCAATAATTTATGTGGCTCTACATACATAGATATATAGGGCAGGGCTTGACTGAGTTCCCCTCCTTCCACCAAACCATACTAGCACTTTTCTGTGTTCATTAGATTGCAGATGTAACGTCCTTCTTGAAATTCATGATATCTCTGACCCCCTGCTATTTTACGGCTACCTCTGCTTGACAAAGGGCAGTGATAGCCGTAACACTTTGTACGTGCAGCGGAGCATCCCGGGATGCGAGCGCCATGCGGCAGGAGCCTTCACCGTGCAGGTGTCACGCTGAGGCAGGATGCAGATGCACAGTGCCGAGGGAAGGCCCTGGGCAGCCCTTCTGGAGGGGCATTCCCTCCTCCCCGCTGGCCTCAGGGAGATGGAAACCCAGGCATGCCCGGCTCACACGCGGTGCCCAGCAGTGCTGATATCACGCTGCACTTCCAGGCTTTTCTCCCCAGCTCCAGCTACAATCTCCTCCTCGCTGTGCAGCAGACTACAGTGATAAATTGATCCTGCGGCAGTTTTTTTTTTCTTTTCTTTTTTTTTTTTTGCAGTCTTAGCATAAAATGGTCAAATGATGTTCCACTGCAGAATTCAATTTCACAGTTCAGTTGGGTCCTTGATTACACTGCCAAATTCAGATTAATGTGCATTTAACTAACATGGATCAGGGACTCCTGGCCGGCAGCCAGCGGTGATAGTGGCAGCCGGGAGCTGTGTCGAGTTTGCTGCGCTGCCCACCCCTGCGGGCCGCCACCGAAATTGATTGATTAAATGAATTCATTGCCATAATTATTTGTAATTGTGCTACATCAGGAGCCTGTGTCTAAGCCCCCCCCCCCACCCCTAAATGCTCCACGTGTCGCCGGGAGTCACATATGTCATATTGTAAACATGGAGATGCTCTTTTCTGGGGAAAAAAAAAAAAATTGTCTTAGATCCGTTTTTTTTTTTTTTAGTTTGGATGGAGACAAACTGTTCTGTGCGTGAATGTGAAGTATTTGTTGACTTTTAGTGTAGGAAGCCTAGAAAAGCTTGGGAAAATAAGAGGAAAGAAAGGAACTTGCAAATGACAAAGGCCTCCCATCGGGATAATTTCCTTGCGATTGTCTCTGATTTCAGATGAAAATGAGCAGTTTGGCAACTCCGCAGTTAAGCAGTGCGTCACTCTGGAAAGTGATTTAAGTAATGGTAAATTGAATTAGTGTCCTCGTCATAGCTTGCTTGGAGAAAGACCCTTTGAAAACTCCATGGAGTGGCTCTCATCTCAAACAGGTTACGTGCTCACCGAGTCACTACCCGGTGATGTACCCCTGTGCCTTCAATCTGATGCCATTCTGCTGGATGCTTTGTGGTCTGCAGTGCTCTCTCTGCTGTTGCTGCATTGCTGCGGTCAGGGGGACCTGCAGCGCCTTGCTCCTGCTTGCGGGGATGAAGGGGAAAACCCTGCCATTTTAAGCTGTACAGGGCTAAAAAGGGTAAAAAAAGGAGGAGGAGGGCTGTGTGTGCTCAGCCAGCAGCCAGTAACAGGGCAAGGCAGGGGCAGTGAGGATTTCGGAGTACCACAGCCTCCACGAGAAGGGGTTGGGAAGAGATCGTTCTTGAATCACCAGAGAAAAGCATAAGAGAAGACTAAAGGATGAGAGTCAAACCCAGAAACTTGAATTTGAAAGGAAAGGCAGGAATTTAAATTTGCAGAAGGGCTTCTAGTTTTGAGAGGGGTGAATTATTGGAGGAAATGGCCCAGAGAACCTGTGGGGCACTGCAAATACAGAGTAAATACTTTTATTTTTTTGGACTATATGCTTTTATTTAACATAGATTGCCGTGTCTACAAATGGGTACGTGGACATAAAAATGAACCTGGAATATCCAAAAGGCCTGGTGATTTTTACTGGCCTCATTTTAGTACTGATGAGAGAGCAGCAGCCATTGGGTCTAAAGTCTCTGTTCAGACACAGGTGGACGTGCTGAAAGTGAACTGAGTGGTGAGGGCTGGCCTGGCAGCTGGAAACCCAGCTCTTTACCCATGTGCACTGCTCTGCTTTTGTGTTGCAGGGGGAATATGACCGAGCGCAGCTGGTAGTTAGCCCGCCACTCTCTGGATCGGACACCTACCCACGGGGCCCAGTAAAGCTACCTCAAAGTCAAAGCAAAGTCAGCTATCCCAGCAGCAGCTACCAGTACCCTCTGGTCTATCACAAAGCATCCCACTATCACCAGCCATCCCTCCAGCCGAGCTCGCCCTATATTTCCACCGCCTCCTACCCCAGCTCCCCAAGCATCACGTCAAGTGCTTATCCTCCCCCCAGCTGGGGCTCCTCCTCGGACCAGCAGCCCTCCAGGGTGTCCCATGAACAGTTCAGAGCTGCCCTGCAGCTGGTCGTCAGCCCCGGCGATCCCCGGGAGTACTTGGACAGCTTCATCAAGATCGGGGAGGGCTCCACGGGGATCGTCTGCATCGCCACCGAGAAGCACACAGGAAAGCAAGTCGCCGTGAAGAAGATGGACCTCAGGAAACAGCAGAGGAGGGAGCTGCTCTTCAATGAGGTACGTTGGTGCGGGCAGTGCGGAGTGAGACATGGTGGAAGTGGCGGCCACCAAGCCGCCAAGACAGTGTCTTTCTAAAAGAGGTGGTGAGTCCTACGCTCAGCTTCGGTGTCTGAAGCGATCAGACCGGTTTCAGATGAGCCACGTCTCCTGCTGGCTTTAAACCTATATAACATGGTGGGAAGTCACAGTAGACAACTAAGAAAGCTATGATCTGGTCCATGCAGCTTATCAGGGGCACAGACATAGCCCAGTTGCGTTCTCTGGACCATTTTCTAGTATAGTTCACTTTCCTGAGGTGGAGGAACCAAACTGACCTGACCACTCAGGAAGTACATACACTGTACTCCGGCACACTCTGCATTTTGTTTTCTCCTTCCTTCCCCTGCTAACCAGTCACGGTCCCTTTGCTTTCGTGGTGGGTAATGAGCAAAGACCTGACAATCCGTTTTTCATGGAACCATCTATACTAATTCCTACATCTCCTGAGAGATTAAGGTCAGTTCAGAGACCGCTACTGCTCATGTGAAATTGTTTTCCCTGTCTTTGTTATTTTAAATTTAAGAACACCGATTTTCGTTTGCCATTTTTTCTTCTACTTGTTTGGTGCTCCGAGTTCCTTCTGCAGTTTGAAGAGTTTCTCCTTTCTACTCCTTACTCCCCTGTAGAAGTTAGTGTTCTGTATTCTCCACTTGTTTTGAGATCACTTACCAATACTCTTCTAATCAACACTAAAACCACTGCAGGTCCCCAGGGAGACCTCTTGTGAGAACTGTTTGACCCTATCACTTGTTTCCTGTATTTTAACTGTGAGAGGATCATCTCTTAGCACACAGAAGTCTGGTTTCCTTAAACCTTTAAAAATGTCACATTTTAAAAATAAATTACCTGATTTTAATTGAAAGATTTTCTTTAGACTTTTGATCTGTCACCTCTTTGAAATCCCAGCAGGCTGGTCTTGAGCAGGATCGCGCTCCGTAAAAGAGCTCTAGCAGGTTTTTGAGGCACAATTGTTTACACTCTTTATATCGGATTTGCAAGTGATTATTACAGTCACATGATAGTAGTTGTCATTTCCTGTAGGTTGCTCAGCACAGGCATCAGACTGACCTGTGTTTACTTAGGTCTCCTGGAGCCTTCTCTGAGTGCAGAGATGACAGTGGTCACTGCGCGCTATGGCTGCCAGGTTACATGCAGTAGGTTAGATGCAGCAGTGAGAGCTCAGCCTGTTGTACTTGATTGCCTTTAAGACTTGAGGTGAGCACCATCTGCTCGGGGACGCTTGTCACTGTTCATTGTACCGGTTCCTCCTGAAACCTCCTCTGCTGCCATTTGGTCAGAGGCAGACTGATGCATCAAGCACTGCCCCACAATGGGGATGTCCCAGCTCCCAGACGAGGTGCCAGGCATCCACTTAACTTCTCTGCAGTGGCCTGATCTTTGCTTTGCAGAAACTTTCTGACAAAAACTTGCTCATTTTTGCAGGGTTGCTACTGCAGTCCATGACTGTGCTGGGTATTTTGGCTTTATTTTCCCTCTGCTGGAAGACTGCCCTGCATTGCTTCGCAGTAGCTCTAACTGAGCATGTCATGAATGGTGACAACTTGAAGCAGGTCCTGCGTGCTGTGCAGGACCAAGCTGCGCCCTCAACACGCTCCAGTCGCTGGTGTCATCTGCTCGTGTTTCAGCGCGCCTCCCTCCATCTACACAGGGTCGGTCAGAGCCTTCCCTTGCTGTTGTCTTCTATCCCCGTCCCCTTTCTGACATCTCCCAATATCACGTGGCTGTTGCTGCCACCTTGGCCGAGCTGCTGTTGCTGCAGTCCCCATCCTGTGTGTCTGCTCTTGTGGCGGTTGGGCTCACAGAGATCCACGCACTACTGAGGTGTTCTGGGTCTCCGTCTTACCTGTCGTGCTCACAGCGCTCATGCAACACATGCGTACGCTTGGCTCAGCACCTGTTTTATGATAATGCTTAAATGAAGCTGTAATCATTCAGGTAAACTTGTTAGAGTTTCGTTAGTATTGTCTTAAGCTTTACTCGAGAACACAGCATTTTTCATGACTACACCTCTGGAAGAGCCTTTGTCCCAAACCGCTAGCTCTCCTCCAACTTTTTGATTTAAAACCTTGGTATGCAAAAGTATTGGGAGTCAAAATGATGAGCACATCAGAAATACAATTGTCCATGGAGACAAACAAATCCAGCAAGTTTCACAAGTACAGAAACCCCTGCTGATACCGGGGGATTGTGTATGAGCACTCTTCCCTAACAAAGGGCTGCAGATGCTGAGGTCAGGCACCGCACAACTCAGCCAGAGCTCAAGGCATTACCAAACCAGGCTGGTGCGAGGTGCAGGTGTCAGAACTGTCTTGGCACTTGTGGAGCAGGCTCACCCACACACCAGGCCTCAAGATGTTAATTATTCCAGCACTTGCCACTGCAGTTTATAACTACAAAGCGTTTTAAAAGCAGAATTGCACATCCCATATTAGCGATCATCCTTTCCACGCTATTGAACCATTCAGATTTAAGTGAAGATGTTATTCCATTTCCGGGCAAACTAGACTGTAGGACGGAAAGAGAAAAGCTGTATCTTCATAGTTCTTTAATTTAACATGTGTAATAGCAAAATGCAGAATGCATCACAGTTTGGGAGCACCCAGGGGCAGAGCAGAGCCAAGCTCGGTCCCTCCCAGTGACGGAAGCCATGGTGAGTACGGGCAGTCTGCCCTGTAACCCCGCAGCCCCGGGATGCCCCTGTCCCACTGCTGCTCCCCTTCCCGTTTTACTGCCTGTGATGTGGTCGGTGGCCCTCAGAGCCCTTTGATGTTGAGTCACCTAATGAATAGCCCCAGTATCACCAGATTTCTGTTAAAGTTCTGTGCAAAGTACGGGTTTGCATCCTGATGAAGAAGACTTTGATGGGCTGAGCAATTGATTGGGACAAAAAAATAAAATCTCTGTTGTACTGACTGAAAGCAGCTGGCAGTAAGGAAGCAATGACAGAACAGTCCTGTTCCTGCAGTATGGAAAAAAACAATTATCTACCAGTTATAATTTAGCAACTAAAGATCCTTCCTTTTTTCCTGATGCATTTAGGATGACTGTTATTTTATGTAAATACATCGATTTTGTTTATGCGTTGGCACAAGGATTAGCGAGGCTGTGATTCATAGCAGAGCCTTTGCTAAGCACAAAGAGAAAAGTGCAGTGAGCAAGAAGGTCAAAACAAGTGTCGGGTAGTGCTCGCAGCGATTCACATCTCGTCTTTTTCTTCCTCACAGGTTGTAATCATGAGAGATTACCATCACGAAAACGTGGTTGACATGTACAACAGTTACCTTGTTGGCGATGAGCTGTGGGTGGTGATGGAGTTCCTGGAGGGCGGCGCGCTGACAGACATAGTGACTCACACCAGGTGGGCTGGGTGCGCTGCACGGGCCGCGGCGGGAGCCTGCAGCCAGCGCCAGGCGGGGGGAGGCCGTGACTTCCCTGCAGGGGCCCCTCCAGAGCCCTCCTCGTGCTGAGGAAAGCTGGCTACCTCCCGGCTCTGGCTGTGGGTTTGTGTAGGTATTTGTATAAGTACATGCGTGTGCGTGTATATGTAGATGTGCACACAAACTGCATGCCTAAAATGTACACAGGTGCAAAAGATGCATACATATCTACGCACGCGTGTGTGTACGGCTGTCTGTGTGCACAGCCGTATGGATATGCTGCGTGCGCATGCGTGCTATGTGCACACACAGACACGTACTGTAGCACACGCACTCTGCCACCATAACTAAGCCACTGCAGATGAATTTCTGCCAGGGCAGGTGGTTTTTAAAAAGAAGGGAAAGAAATATCTGGAAGGACTTGCCTGTAGACAGGGATCTGCCAGAGTGCTCAGTGTTAATTTAGCAGAGATCACTTTTATCTGTTGGTTCCCCAAGTGATAAAACCAGCTCCTTTTCCCCGTGTGGTGATCTGTATTGTTGGTTTTGCTTTCATAACAGCGTCAGCTGTATGAACAGGGGGGATTTATTTTCATACTCATATCCCACATAGCCACGCTGCCAGAAGTGTTAACTGCAAACCAAGCCTAAGACGTAATGGGAAAAGTATTTTTATATCACAGCATCAGTGCTTACCATAGAGTTGATTCCCACGTTTCACTTAATATTGTACCTTTAAGGAAGGCAATTGACCAGTGCAGAGACTGTGGTGTTCTGAACCTCTCTTCCAACTCCTCTTCTGAGTGGAGACGTGAAATTTTACAACCCACTTTACGTCTACTCTTCACTAACCTCTTCCTGAACAGCAGGATAAAATGAGATAGGAAAGAGGAATTCTGTATTTAATTTCGTCATCTTTAATTTAAAAAAAATATTTCCACAACAGTCCAGTGGGAGAGTATTGAGGTGAGTAAGAAGAAACGCAAAAAGTAAATTAGACATGAAAGTTTGTCTTCTCTCATAGTTTATTGATACTCTTAGATCCTACAAAAAAAAAGTGTTATAGGTATTTTATTTTGAAGTGTTGCCTTTGCTGACGTGCTGAAATCACAATATTGCAAGTCATTTGATAACTACTGCTCCCCCAAACATTAAAAGCTCTATCTGAGATATTTCTGACAGGAGTTTAACGGCAAACAGATGTTCCCAGGACACCACTTCCTAAGAGCTGTCATCCATTTTTTAACTCAGCATAGTCATTCCTTAATCTTGTGGGTTTTTTACATTGCATGACCTTCTCTTAGAGATTTTGCTGAAATATTGCAAATGGCATTACAAAGTTACAGCAGAAATGCTGTAGTGCTTCTGCTGGTGTGCTGGAGAAGCTGGGGACACCCAGCCATGGGGCGGCAGGGCTGGGGCACATGCTCTGTCCCGCCCATCGCTGTCACGCAGCGGCGATTGCTTTCTCCAGCACAAGGCTTTGCATGCGTGCACAGAAATAAGGACCAGCTCATTCTCTTGCTGCGTACTTTTTTCTGCTGAAATACCTTTGAGTTTCTTTTCTTTTTGTAATAGGCATATAGGCAAAGAAAACACTCTTAAAGTTACGCGCAAGGCCTGATGTTTTGTCTGCGCAACTGATGTTTTCTCATATTCATTCTGTGCCTGATTCCATCCCAGCAGTGCATTCTCCTCCTTGGCCAGCAGCACATTTCCTGTAAATAAGGCATTTCCATCACTTCCCAGAGGGAAACAGCCTCACTGTGGCACGCTACATCACCTAGCATACTCTGCTTTTTTAGTGCTGCTGGGGGTTACCCAGACCTTGCTGCAGCATTGTTCCTTTTCAGCAGATACAGTTCATGCACTGCTGTGAACAGGCGCTTGGGCCCCTTCGCCCCAGCACCCCATTCCTCCTTTTTCACTAACGCTCAGCGCGCTTTCCCACCTTGCTGTTTCAGGATGAACGAGGAGCAGATAGCGACCGTCTGCCTGTCCGTCCTGAGGGCCCTGTCCTACCTGCACAACCAGGGCGTCATCCACCGCGACATCAAAAGCGACTCCATACTGCTCACCAGCGATGGGCGGGTGAGCATCCGACAGCTCTGCTGCCATCTCTCGCTGGCGCGCAAGGGGAGCGGCTGAACAGAGAGAAAGTAAAGGGGAAGGGATGGTAACCTGCATTTACGCTTCCCACCTGGGAGGAAGGCAGGAGGTTTTGGTCCCTCCATTCTTCCGATCCTAATCTGATGATTGTGTAAGACAAAATGCGTACCAGATCCTGGGAAAAGCAGTCTCATCCTTCGGGGTTTTGTTGGTTATATGAGTGGAATAGGTTGTGCGTGCTGAGGCAGGGTTCTACAGCAGAGCTGTGAGCAGGCTCTGAGCCAGGCATGTGAACCACAGCTTCATCTTGTGAATAACTGCAAGAGAGCTGAAGCAGAAAAACACAGGCCTGGCCAGCGACTGACATCTGCACTGCATGCAGAGTGCCCGTGGGGAGTTGCAGCCAGCAAGAGGCAGCGACAGAAGAAACTATGCCAGAAGGGTGGCACTTAGGAAACGGAGGGCTTCCTTTGTGCTTGCCCCACTCCTACCTTGATGCCTCTCAGAAACGTTTTCTTTTTACTTCTGGTGCAGAAGGTAAAACTTCAGGCGTCCCAGGCCCCGTCCAGTTCCTATATCAAAGGCTGACCTTTGTGATTTGATTCCCAGCATCCCCAAGAGAGGGATTTTCTTCGTGCAGTGGTCACGGGCCACTCTTGTTAATCCTGTCGGGGAAGAAAATTCCACATGTAGGAGTTTTTTAGTTGCAATTTTGATCCGTGTTGCTGAAATAGCATCTGATCTGCTTTCAGGCTCTGCATACAGTGCCTCATTATAGTCATTACTCCAGTACTTACTATCTGCATTGCAGATTTCTTCATGGCTGTGTTGTGTAATTATCTTTTTTTAGAAAACCATCTTCTTTTATGTACTCGAATGAGCAATAGATATGCAAAACCTCTCGTGCCCCTACAAAGGAAGGCTGGGCTCTGCTTCCAAAATATGCATTATTTCTTCCATTCTTCGTCATGTAAACTGAAAAATACATTTAGCATGGAGGACTTGACTATTATTGGCTTTGTTTCAGAAATACCAACAATCATTTTGTAATCCTGTTAAAGATAATACCCTTAGTTTTAAAAACGTAGTGTCTGTACAGAATCCAAAAGAAAACAAATCAGCACTGACACTGAATTGCTGCTCTGCACCATGCAGCAGCTGATGAAACTTCCCACTGGACTTGTGCTGGGGCTGCTGGGGCTCACTGCCAGCCCCAGCGCACAGTCGGATATACGGCTGCTGGACGCTGGTCGGCATCGCGCTGTGCAGTGTGTAGCTCGGGGTTCCAGGGCATAACGCCAGATGAGGAGCAGCTTCCAAGAAAAGCCCAAGAATGGCTTCTAGGCCTCCAAACGAATACCTGGAAAAACGAACAAGCAAACACTTCAGCCTTTGGGAACATGTGGTTTCTGCAAGGTGCTGATGCCACCGAAGTTCAGACCAGCTTATTTTTGGCCCAGCTTGGAGGAGTTTTCACCTTGGTGTTGTACAGCAGTGGGGGAGGGGGAAGGTCATAATTTTCCGGCATTTTTGTTGTAAAAAAAAAAAGCAACACCTGCATATGAGTATGGGCAGGCACATGATGCAGCAAGAGCTGCTCTCCGGAGTGCTCGTGTATCCCATTATTTCTATTTCAGGGCACTGCCACAGCTTCTCAAGGACAGTGCTATCCTTAATTCCTGAGCTCCCAGCACTGGGTGCAGGGCCCCTCACCCCTTGCAGCCATTTTGGAGAAGTCTTCCACCTGTCCCCAAATCACACGCAGAAGACAGTTTCTAGTGATAGGCCACAGCATGAGGTCCCGGTCTTGAAAAATGATCAGCTCGGGATATTGCTTTCTCTGAGTGGTAGATTGTGTTCTGTGTGGAAAAAGAAAGATGTTTCATCTGGTTTGTGGCAAACCTGATAAAATAACAGGAGTGTTGTGTATCACTTGCAAAAAGTATTTTACGGAATGTTAGTTTGTATACATACACTGCAAACACTGAGCTTCTCTATGTGCAGTACTGTGCCCGGAGTGGATGCGTGCCTTGTTACTCAAGCAGGGCTTTCTCTTTTTCTTTGCTTTTCAGATCAAGTTGTCCGACTTCGGGTTCTGCGCCCAGGTGTCGAAGGAGGTGCCCCGGCGGAAGTCTCTGGTTGGGACGCCCTACTGGATGGCGCCCGAGGTTATATCCCGGATGCCCTACGGCACCGAGGTGAGTGCCACAGGGCACCCAGAGCGGCTGCACAGGGCCTCAGCTGAACTGCTGAGGTACCAACAGGTCAGGTGCTTCACACACATGTGCTAGATGGCAGCAACTGTGTTTGCCCCAAGGCATTACACAGTGCCTTGTTTTAACGTAGTTCTCTGTGATGTGTGGCTAAATAACGACACTGTTTAGAGCACTGAAGGTTGTAATGCCCTTACATAGTTTAGCTTAGGGTGCTATATGACAGAAAACTGGCATCATTTGCATGCCATGGAAGACCCTTTGCTGACCTTTATATTGAGTCGGCAAGTTGGAGCTGCAGATAGAGCCATTCACAGAACGGCTTGGGTTGGGAGGGACCCTAAAGCCCACCCAGCTCCAACCCCCTGCCATGGGCTGCTTGCCACCCCCCAGAGCAGGCTGCCCAGGGCCCATCCAGCCTGGCCTTGAGCACCTCCAGGGATGGGGCACCCACAGCTTCTCTGGGCAGCTGGTTCCAGGGCCTCACCGCCCTCTGAGTAGACGTTCCTCCTCACGTCTAACCTAAATCTCCCCTCTTCTAGTTTAAAACCATTCCCCTTGTCCTATCGCTGTCAGACCATGTAAAAAGTCTCTCTCCCTCCAGTTTGTAAGCCCCCCTTAGGTACTGGAAGGCTGCAGTGAGGTCTCCCTGGCACCTTCTCTTCTCCAGGCTGAACAAGCCCAGCTCCTTCAGCCTGTCTCCGTAGCACACCTGCCTGTAGCAGACCAGCAGCCAAAGTGCACAATCACCTTGCATGGCCAGGTCACATCTGTGCTTCCGCAGCCCTGCAGGCAGAGGTCTGCTCTGCTTCCAGCCACTTAAAGCTTGGATTCCCCAGCCTCTGGAGGAGTGCCAGCAGAGGCAAAACCATGGTCCTTTAGGATCCCATACACAGGAGCCAGTTGGGTGGGGTAGGTTGCTACACACTGTGTAGTGCTCTCCTTCACTCGTTCCTTGCAGGCAGTGCTCTCGTTAGTTGAGAGAGGAGAAAAAAAGCATATCTGTGAAAACTATTTTAAGCACTGCAAACTATCTGAAAAAAGAGGCAATTTGTATGTTTTTATCAGAGACTTTCAGATGAGAGCAGAATGGGGCGGTCGATGGGGACCTGGCAGCTCTGAGTCACACACTTCTGCACTGCCACCCTGGGAGAGTTGTCCCCTCTCCTCTCTCAGCAGAGACAGCAACTCCCTCCTCAGCCAAAGACATGGCTGCATTTTATTCTGTGTGGTCAGCTTCTGCTTGATAGCGCCTGTAGGAACAGCTGCAGAGAGCAACCTTGCAATATCTCTATGTATGTATGTGTATATATACACGTACACAGGAGGGAAATGAGCTGTGCAGCCAAGGTCTGAGCTGGGAGACAACCGCATCTTCACATCGTGCGGGTGGGCCCGCTCTGGCCCAGGCTCCCACCCATGAGCGAGGGCATCCTGCAGGCACTGGCCTTCACCCAGTGTGTGTGGAGTCGGAGGAGACGTTTCAGGGATAATAACATCAGCTATTATTAGACCATTAATAACACTGGAGGGATTATAAAGTGCCTGAACTTACAGCTACATTAGGATTCCCACCAGTAGGGAAAGAAAAAAAAATTTAAGCTGAAGGATAGTGTTGGCAAAAGAGCAAAATAAGTATGAGCTGGCCTTGACAGTCTTTAGGCTGGCAAATGACAGGAATTACTGTCATCAGAGTGGGATTCTGGAGCAGCTGTGCAGCACATTAAGACTGAAAAAAAAAAAATAAATAAAATATTTTTAAGCTGGAGCTGAATCATCTTCCAAAGAGATTATATAATGCGCTACCTGCGATCACTGCAAATGGGTCTGGGTGTAGTAAGCACTTGTGTTTGCCTTGGGGTAAGTAGGAGGTCCTGTAGTCATTGGTGTTCAGGGGAAATACTGATCTCCCAGGAACTGATTTCCCAGCAGCTGCTACATGCTGCTCCTGCAGCCCAAGTGCCGTACCACAGGGTGCAGGCAGCCTCTCCTGTGAGCGTGCCTTAGCAGCGTTCCAGTGGGCTTCACCTCAACCAGCTGCAGACCCAGTTTGTACATCGGTTCTGGTTCATTTCTTCATTGCACTTGGTGCTCTGAAGCAAAAATTGTTATCATCAGGTGGTTAAAAAAAGAAAGGAGATGGTTCACTAGACTGCTGGCTTAAAATGGCTGCGGACAGCGGGAGTGCTAGCATGAGCCAGCCCTGGGGGTTACATGACCCCAGGTGCCAGCCTGCTGCCCCCTCTCTGTGCTGCCAGCGGTATTTGCGACCCAACTGTGTTACAGGTGGACATCTGGTCGCTGGGCATCATGGTGATAGAGATGATAGACGGCGAGCCTCCCTATTTCAACGAGCCACCGCTGCAGGCCATGCGCCGGATCCGGGATAACCTTCCACCCCGCGTGAAGGACATGCACAAGGTCAGGCTGCCCACAGGTGATGAGGGCTGTGCACGTACACAGGTGTAATTCAGCCAGAGCCACGCTGCTGTGCCCTGCAGGCAAATTGTTTTTAACCAAGTGCCACCTTGAGCAGTGGGTGCTCTGTGAGCCCAATGCAGGAGAACAGGAGGCAAACAAGGCCTTCTGTGCCCAGTGCTGGGTTTGCTTTTGCTGCGAGCAGTCAAGATGGGAGCTGGGCAGAGCCTTGTGCTCCCTGCACTTCCTGCCCTGCCTGAGGACCAGAGGGAAGCAGCAGGTGAGCCCTGCTCTGTATGGGTTGGTACATCCATGCCCAGTGCCAAAGCCTTCAGGTCCCTCCCATTTTGGGTGCACTTCTGGATGAAGTCAGACCCAAGCCCTCAGCAGTCGTGTCAGGTGTGTTACTGCTTTCCTCGCGCTGCATACACCCCTTGTTGTATGTGCTGTGTGCTGTTCTGTGCCCAGTGCTCTCAACGTGAATGGCACAGAGAAGATGCATGGTCCTTCAGCTCACTGCATCTTTGTCACAGGAAGCTCAGAGCATCCTTTATCTCCCCAAGAGAAAGAGCATGCAAAGACTCAGCACAGGCTGGAAATGCTTGTCTTTGTCTGCTCCTAATGCCAGCGCGGTGTTGCAGGTCTCCTCAGTCCTCCGGGGCTTCTTGGACACGATGCTGGTGCGGGAGCCTTCGCAGAGAGCCACGGCGCAGGAGCTGTTGAGACACCCATTCCTCAAACTGGCTGGGCCCCCTTCTTGCATCGTGCCCCTCATGAGGCAGCACAGGCACCGCTGAACGTGGTGACTCCTCGGGAGAAGGCTGGTGCAGAGGCTGGGAAACGGCCGTGCAGGAATCCCAGCAGTTGTGTGGGAGCCACGGGAAGGGGTGAGCGAAACCTTATGTAGGAACCCCCCCCCAACCTGTGGAGTTAATGTGGTGTATAAAAACCAGGGCGGTGCTCCCTAGGGCTGTGGAGGACTGGGGGGCGATCCTGCCCACCACACAGGTGGCCATGGACCGTGGCTGTGCTGCGCTTTCATCTTGGCCATCCAGGCAGAAGGCGCCAAGTGGAAAAGGTAATGAATAGAGGATAGCACAACCAGAGCGAAACACCACAATTTCATTGCAGAAGTAAAGGCTACGGCACTTCTGTTTCAGAAGAACACTTTTCTGACAAAATAAGCACTTTTTAATCTCAGTCATAGCAGCATAATGTATTTTGAAATGAATTTGTAATTTTCTGTACAGTACTTTTGATAATTTGCAGTACTTTGTCTTGTAACCGTTGTGCTAGTTGAAGTAATAAGTGTAACTTAGCAAGATTTTGAGAAGAAAAAAAAAAAAAGTTTCCTACTTTTCTAACCCTTTTGAATATGGAGAAAAAAGCCCTATAGGAAGTTAGTTAGACAGTTTGGCAGATTTTCCATGGGGTGAGGAGAGCACCCGTCCTGCTGTCACAGGGGCCTGAAGAGCAGTGGGAGCCGACGACGCCAATGGTGTCAGGGCACCCGCTCTGCCTGCCTGCCCCCGGGGCTGCTGGCTGCATGGGGGCAGGCAGAGCTTCTGCTGCGTGCTGGAAGCTGCCAGGGCGCTCAGCTCCCTTCTCCAGCGCTGGAGCTGACGCCTCAGATGTACCTTTGTTTGTCATCCAACGCCGTGGCGGTCCCTTCATTTCCCGCTGTCGCAAGGTCAGTTTAGTTTTGTTATTGCAAAACCACCGGTTACTTACGTCATGCTCTGGAAGCTGAGGAAGGCATTCCCCAGATTTGGAAGCGCCCGTTGTGACATGTTGCGAGATGTTTGCCATATACAAGTCGTGCTGCTGTCTAGACCTTCTTGAATGTTGATGCAACAGTTGACTACTACGGTACATTTTTGTGTTACTTGTTGGATGAACTTGCATGTTAACTGTAGGCCTGAATAGATTTGCCTTTGAAATTTTTAGAAGTGCTTCATAATTATTTCAATGATAAATGAATTTTATTTATTAATGTTTGGTTCTTTTTAATTATGTATAATGTGAAAGCCATGTTTTTCCAGGTTTTTTTCCTTACTGACCTCATTTTATGATATCATTAAGAAACACAAAGCCAAGTTTATGACAACACAATTAGCTTATTTCTCAGTACAAAATTTCATAGTGAATATATTGTTATTTATTGTAGCAAATTATAACCAAACATCTAAACCTGGCTAGAGCTGTTTAAAGATCTTCCTCCCAGACAACAGATTTGCCAATAGGAGAGAAGCTCTTCACTACCACCCTTAAAAAGTTGAAATGACATCTGAAGGGAGGGTAACAACTGGAAAAAAAAACTGACAAGGGGAGAAAAATACCAGCCTGAACACTGAATAAATGCTCTTTGAATGCTCTTTGAAGCGTCTGTCTCACCCCCCGATGCTTTCTCTTCCTAACTCTGTTTGCACATTTCAAGAACACGCCCAGCTGAGCCTCTGCCCTGCCACAAACACGCTCTGCCAGTACGGCCCGCAGAAACCCAGCAGCGAGAACAAGGGCACCCACGGAGTTTTTCAGTGTTTGTATTTTGTAGTCTTGACAACTCAGGAAAAAAGACTGCACCGGAGCAGGCAGTGGCATACATGTGAAACTGTAATGCTACACACAAAACGAAGCTTTTTTAACCATCTTTGAATAAAAATGGGGTTGGTGGGTTTTTCTCTGGAATATTCAGCACATTTTAGACTGTACAAGTGGAGAATTTTCTGCAGCTTTCTTATCATTAGATACTTCAGTGTTCATCAAGTTTACTGAAAGTTCTGTTGGTTTCAAGGGTTGGTTTTTTTTTGTGAACACCAGCTACTGGTGAGACAATGCACATGCAAGTTAAATAAAGGAATAGACAATTTCGTTTGCAGTGTGATTGTTTTCCATGCCTTGCATCTATTTTTTCAGTCATGTTCAGTCACACAATGCTCAGCCAGGCCAATAACAAGAAAAAAGGTTCCTTGTGTGTATGTGTGAATATATATGTAAAATGTATCCTATGTAACTTACACAAGGAACAGCAAGTTGGAAGAGGCGTAATGCTTGAACAGGACCCCCCCACCTGACTGGAAAATCTTTATATTTTTTTGAGGAGGAAAGGCTTAGGGTGTGCAGTGCAGAAAAACCTATGTTTTTCTATGTAGTCTATTTCCTAGTAGTCTATGAGCTACATGCATTACAAAAACATGAAAAAGGAAAAAATAATAATAATAATAATAATAATAATGGTGAGAAATAATCATGCAAATACCTCTCATCAGCCTCTGCAAAACCCCTTCACTCAGGGGACTGACGTAGTTTCACTCAGAGCCCCTCCTGTCCTGAGCAGTCCTGGAGCACCACTTGCCCTGCCCCAGCCCCCCTTTCCTCCTGGCACAAACCAAACCTCCCCCCTGGCCGAGACGGGCAGCAGGGCTGGCGGGGCTGAAGCAATGCTGCAGTGAGAGAACCGTTCGGCATGTGGCCCTCCGAACCCAGGGCACCAGGATTCGGTCACTCGGGGCACTGTCACCAGAACACACAGACACATGCACATGGTCTTTGTAAAATACACAGCTTCTTGGTGCCCGCTGGAACACTGCCCCCTAAGTAATCTTTTTTTTCTCTGCACATGACTGTAAGCATTACACAGGCACCCCCGGTAGCAGCATCAGTTACAAATGTGGCTGTGACTCTGTTTGCTCTCTTCAAGCATCAGGTCTTAACAATGATGGTTTATATTAGGCCCTAACGTTCAGTTGCTGACATCAATAAATATTTCAAAATGCATCAGCCATCATCTCAAAAAAGTACTTTGGTGATTTCACCCACAGTCCCTCAAATAAAGCCAGAGGCAGGCAAAGAGCAGGGCATAACCACGTCCACTTACCTTGGGCTACTGCTGTCACTAACAAAAGGCAACGACCCCCCCCCCCCCCACCACANNTAAAACAATTCCCAAATACTTGTAATTGCAGGAGCAGAGGCCAGGCCATTTATTGGCAATGTAACTCCCTCAGAAGTACATCAAAAATTGTAACTAAAGTTCTGCCATAAGTACTTTGCAAGTCATTAACAGCTGTTTTAGTAAGTACTTAATTATTCGGGGCCTTACAGAGCCCGGCTGGTTGGTAAGTTCCTCTGGTTGGTGAGTGCCTCCTATTTAGCCACCTTCTGCCAGTGTGTTTGTAAACAGCCACAAGGAAAATGCTTGCATTTGCAAGCAGCTCACGATGTCATCTATGAATAAAAGCTAAATATGAAATGAAATATAAAATTTGAAATACAAATGAAACCACAATAGAAGCGCTGCCATCCCGAAGATACTGCTGCAGATTGATGGGTGGAAGGAGAAGCTGGACACTTTTCAACTGCTCATAAACAATTTTTCAAGTTTGGAAAAGCTGAAATTGATGGCAGAGTCAGTAACATAGCAAAAAAAAAAGTATGGATTGAATTGAAAGATTCAAAGGGTTTTCTTTCAACATTTTAATTATGGTTGGGCTTTATTTTTTTTTATTTTTATTTATTTTTTTTCCCCCCTTTTCCGTCTAAACCTTCAAACCACCCTCGCTGTCAAACCTTAATTCTGCCCTGCTGGCACCACGCACTGCAAACAGCTCGCACTGAGCATGGAGCCCGGTGCTGTTCCTCGCACACCGGTTTTTGCCTCACCAGCTGTGTGAATCTCAAATCACGTCAAGAAGAGCAAGGTGTTTTCCATACCCTCAGCCAAGACAAGGTCTGGCCCGCCTCACGCTGCAGTACCACCAGAGCCGAGGGAAGAGACAGGTTTCAGTGGGCACTGGCTGGGACCCCAGCGGCACACACCACCGCCCACAACAGACACAAGAAGTGACAGAGACCGGACTGCTAGAAACTGCCGACAGAGCACAGCACACCAAGCCACCGCAGAATATCCTCGCCAAACCACCTGCACCAGAAGTACTGCTAGAATTGCAAGCTACATTTAACAGCAGCCCTTCAGCCAACGCATTGTTAGAGCAGCCCCGGTAGGTACCACGGATTTAGCAAAAAGCATTACATCATTCCAAAATAAGAAGGCAAATCAGGTACTACGTATGTACGTGTTTTAATTCATTTAAAAATGCTCTACATTTAAGGTTAGATTTCAAGGGTTTCTTTATAGTTTTTCTTTTACACTAGATTATACCTGAATAATCTGCATAGTACCTTGAACATTTCTGTTTTTTTTGTTTTGCTTTTGTTTCATCGTGAAAGGATCAGTTGCAGGCAGCAATGTAACATCTTGACAACAATCACAATACGTGCAGGATGTCCAGCCAGAAGCATTTCTCAGTTGACTTGCAGTAGCATGGCACTTTATAGTTTGCATATCAATACTATTTTTTTTTTTCCTCATTATTTCAGATGTGGCTCAGGAAGCAAAAACAAACTTTCTTCACTCCACCTCAGGTGTGGGCTCAGTTCCTCAGCTGGCTGCTATCTGCTCTGCTGGAGTTACTCCAGTTTATATACCAGCCTGAGGTCCTGGCCTGAATTTTTTCTAAAGCACACCTGCACCCCCTTCATGCTTTCCTTAGCATGAGTGCAAATACACCAGGAATGTGGCTGGTGCCCCCTTTGCAGAGGCTCTTGATGAAGCCTGCAATGGCCCTGTCCCCCCAGCCCCGCTGAACAGAGGGGCTGAACGCATGCCAGGAGCAGTGCATCAGGGTGGTAAAAGTCCCTTAAGGAAAAAAAATAACAAAAAATAATAATTTTGCTCCCAGTGTTAGACTTTTTGACATGAAGAATTTCTGTCGCCAGGTAATCAGCCCAGCTGATTAAGAAGGTGTTCACAGCACCCACTGCCACAGACAGACTCTTAAAACCAGATGTGCACAGCTGTCTTAACAGAGGCAGCTATGCCTGTGTGCTATGGCAAAGCCTAATTGTGTGTGTCCCCACAAAACACCTGCGGCTGGGTGTTGTGAATACCGTCTCTTTCCCCCTATCACCTTTCCTCTCCCGTAGAAAAAAGTGCTTTTGCTTTTTCTACCTGATAAATGTTCGAGCTGTTCGGTCCTGCCACCTATCCCATGTGTTTGTACTGAGATCTGTCACGAGGAATTTGCACTTGGTTGGCTGTGAGCTTGTGGTGGATGTGGTAAACGCAGAGGGTTATCACGATAACCAGCCCCAGTATCAGGCCCAGAATCAGAGGAAGGGTTTCTTCTAACTGCTCCCTCTGGTCCACTGGGCACTTGTGTTCTGCAGGGAAAAAAAAAAAAAAAAGAAAGAAAAGAAGATAGACAGACAGAAGTGAGTGAGACACTGCAGATACAACCTCCTGCTGCTGTACCAAATCAAACTCCCTGGACAAACCATCCCGTACAAGTCAGCTGCACACCAGGGTCCCTGCACAGCAAAACTAGCTGCACCACCAAAGAGAGGGAGCAGCGGTGTCAGAGCCCTGGGGAGAAAATTGAGTGCTTTGAAGCAAACTGAAATCACAGTCCCAGCACAGGGTCTGGAGGGAGAGAGAACATCTTCCACCAGGGCAGCCAATGCGGTGGGAAAAAAGCGCTTTCAGGCCCATGGGCTCCTCTCTTCAGACCTCTGTGCCACGCCAGTGCAGCGCGATGCTGGGAGCAGGACGGCAACAGAGCAAGCTTCAAAACCATGGCTGAAGATCTGCTCTGTTCATTTAGAGACTATAAATGTGATATCACGAGACCCCAACAGTAGTAAGCCTTTAATCCTGCACCAGACTGACCCCGCTCATCATTCAAAGGGTTTTCCCCTCTACCTGCAGGCTGTCAGGGATCCAGCAGCATCCTCCCCCTCCCTGTGGGCTGCCCAAGGGACGCGTGCCAGCGCTGGCAGAGCACGCCCGCGTTTGTGGGCGAGCAGCATCGCGGCAGCCCACCTTGTTTGTCAAACACAGCAGAGGAGGAGCAGAAGCACTGGAAGCATCCCTCAGTTTCCCTCCGGCCTGTGGGTCCTCACCATCGCGCAATAAACCACCAGAAAACAACCACAACTGCAACGGGAAAACACTTCTCTATTTAGCTTGCAAATGCACACCCACCAAAGGTAGGCGGCTCAGCTCCCTCACACTGCCGCAGTCAATTTCAGGCGATAGACAGGATCACAATCACACAGGATCTTCCTCACAGAAATACTGCTTGTCCACATGATGGTCAGGCAGAGCTGGAAGAATGCCAACCCAAAAAAAAATAAAAATCTGTGGGTACAGGAGGGACAGTGCTCTGGCCCCTAGATTGTCTTCTTCACAGTACCAGAATTCTACTGAAAACAATGGAAACAGCAATAACTTTCCAACAAAAAGCAGGAAAAAAAATCATGTTAGACAAGCAAATCCAAAGGGCACCACTAATTCCTCCCATCATCGGGTACAGCTGTGAACAGCAAACACTGGTGGTATGTGGAAAAAAGCAGGAAAAGCCCAGACACCCCGCGCCCAGGCAGGAGGGACGGCAGGGACGTATCCCCATCTCCTGCGCTGCCGGCACCTCCGGAGCCACGCCGCCTCTCGGCGCAGAGCCAGGCTCCAGCCATGTGTTAGGAAACACTGAGCCGCAAATGAAGTGAAACAAAAAAGCAAAGTGAAATGTAGTCTGACAAAGAAATGTCCTTTTCGGTTCCAGTTGCTCACTGTTTCACCAGAGGAGCGATTAATCACCAGGACTGTTACAGACGATTCAGCAACTGCTGCAATGCAGGGGTTTTGTTTGTTTGTACGAAGAAGAAAGGGGAACAAAAAAGCCCTGGTTGTTATTTAGCTCCCAAAATCAGGTTTCCAGAGCTTTACGGAATTCCTCCCAGTTTAGGATGCTAAAGAGAGAGCAGGCTTGCAGCACCAAGCAGCACCACAGCAGCGGGTTGGTGGTGTCCAGCCCCAGCTGCGGGAACAGCTGTGCACAGGGCCCCAACCCCTGACCCTGCGGGTGCAAAGCCGCTGCTCAGAAGGCGTTTAGCTTAAATCCTATGGAATATTGAAACAAGCCTGCTGTAACCCAGCTGAGGACGTTCACCTGTGCTCAGACACGGCAGGCTTCCCGAGCACATTTCCTTAAACAAGAGCAATGCTGCAGTTGCAGAAGAACGGGGTGAATGTGAGGGTCTGCAGGCTGAAAGCTCATGCTGCGATGCAGGAGACTAACCCGACCCTAAAGCACCCGCTTGCAGCATCTGAATTCGCATTTTTTGCCCAGGCAAAATGGCTGCAGAGCTCAAGATTTGTCAGAAGACGCAGCCTAAACTCCAGTGTCCACAGGAAACCATGGCTGCAGTTAAGTGTCTGAGCCACAAATCAAAAAGGTGTCAATTCTTGCAAGCAGCCATGGAAGATAGCTCTTTATCCTGACACTTTTTCAAGAAGATTATAAAATTTAAAAAAAGAAAAAAAAAAAAAAAGGGAGTAAAAAAAAAAGAATTAAGGCAAAGCTGGCAGTCTCCAGCAGCACACCCCAGACCGTGCTGCTCTCCCCAGCTGGACACTGCTGCATTCCCCGGGCAGAAAGCGCTCTGCCAGGCACTGAGGGCAGCAGCGCGCAGCAGCCGCCTGCAGCCCAACCCACACCTGCCCCTCGCCAACGCGCGTCCACTTTCTCCTTCTGGAGCTGCTCACCAGCACCTCGGCTGTTCACAGGTTTTACCCTCGGTTCAGCGAAGCGCAAAGGTCCCTGCTTAACTTTCACTATGTGGAAGGCTGGGGTGACGCTGGGACCGCGGCTTCCTCCCCAGCCCGGGGGGCCACCCCCGTGCCGCAGCCCGGCCGCATCGCCCCATGGCACAGGGGTGGCGGGTGCGCAGCAAAGCAGGCGCTTAGGTGCGCGCTGGGCTTTGTGCTGAGCCTCCTCCGACACCGCGAGGCACCGAGGCGCACGTACCGCCACGGTTTCTATGGTGAGCGCTCGTCCAATTTCAGCAGTAGGCTATGAAACCACCCAACAGGCCCATTTTCTTGTTTCAGCATCCTTCGGCAGAGCAAATAGCAGCAAGGAAAAAAAAAAAATAAATAAAAGAATCAGGCGGCAGTTTCCCGCAGTCACGACTGCGAGCCTGAGAACTGGTGCAAGAGCTGTTAAATGGATGGAAAAGCAGCCCAGGAGCATCTGGCATGACAGGATGGATTTTTGAGGTGGGCTTTTATAAGCAATTGGTTTAAAAAAGAAAAAAAAAAAAAAAAGGCTGGGTGCTTTTTAGATAGGGTCGCGCACCCCGCAAAGAGGAGCTTCCCAGTGCCGAGAGCCCTGAGAAAACGCAGCCCTTCTCTAGGGCGGCTCGGGGCGGTGAGAGCTGCCATGATCCTGGTCCCTGTCTGCCCTTGTGTGCCTGTGTATCAGTATTTTGGATGATTTTCATGAAAATCAAAAGAGCCAGCAATTTCTGCACGGTTCTGTCTCCAGTTTAAATGTTCTCCTGCCACCCTCTTGCTTTAGATCTCTTTGTACTGATCTTTAAAATGTACTGATCTTAAAAACATACACATTTTCCATTAAAAACAAACAAAATCTCAACCTCTGAATTAAAAAATTTTGCTGCTTTTACATTGAGAAAGGTAAACAAGAGTCTATATTTATATGCATGTGTGCTGGTGGAAGCAATGTCTTTCTTTAAAAAAAAAAAAATAGCACTTAACTTTAAGCATTCAAAAATAAAAGCCGTCTAACCACTCCCTGTGAGCCCTTTACTCTCTTCCAGGCAGGTTAGGGTGAGGTCTAAGGCTGAAACCATTCACCACCACCTCTTTGTGACCCTCCCGCGTCTCAGCAATTCTTCTGCTCCAACAGGTCTTGTTCTCTCTTCTAAAATATTTTAAAATGTTCTGTAGCTTGTTCATAATTAATAGGAATTTTACCTAATGGGAAATTAATGAACCGAAAAGGAGAAGGCTAATTACTGTAATTTAAGATTGGCAGTGACTCTCAGACCCCACAAAGGATCGCATTTTGCCACGCATGTGGCGAGCGCGCACCAGACCCGGGACTGCTGGGGCCGTGCTGCCGGCGGAGCCCTGGCCTGGAGCTCTGCTGCGACACGGCCGCTCTCAGGCGTTTCTGGCCAGCCTCTCCAGGTGGTCTTTGCCATTTAAGTCCCAGTGAAATTAAAAGAAATTTAATAACAAGTGCAACAGCAACAAAGTGAAAAGCTTGACAGAGACAGAAATTGTGCCGTCTTCAGAAGGAGGAATTCCCTACACGCATGTAAAGATTGCTAAATCACCTGGGGTCTCCCCAGGCCCTGGGTAAAATGAACAAACAAAGCCCTACAGTAACAATAAAATAACAATAATAACAGCAATAGGATATTTACAACCTGATACTGAAAGAGTGCACCAAGAAAAATGAAGGCAGCCCCTTTGGCAGTGAACCCCAAGCACCGCTGCTCTAACTGTGAGCTACCCTACAAGCCTGGTACCACACAGACACAGCGGCCAAGCCCGAGGACAGACCCGCGCATTTTGCCTTTTCTCACCCTCCAGCCAAACCCTGGGTGCAGGGAGCCTGGATTCCCAGAAACAGAGAGAGGATGAAGATGTACCAACAGAAGTGACAGGAGACTATGAGAAATCCTACCTTTCTCTCCCTGCAGCCTATGTAAAATGTGATACTGCTTCCATAGAAAAAAAAAGGTTTATTCCTTGCCACGGGTAAAGCCTACTCCCTGCAACGCTGCCCTTGCTGTGAGTAATTCAGCCATGCGAGCGCTGCCAGAGCGGAGTACACAATAGCAAGTATTTACTACACCAGCGAGAGGAACATGAGTCACGAGGGGAAGCGCTCGGCTCTGCAGTCAGTGCCGGGATTTTACTGCGTTCTGAAGTATTTCCCACGTGCAAAATGTAAAGCTCTGTGATTTCAGTGCTAGGCTTGAAAATAATACCACCATCTTCTAGCCTGTTATTAAAAGATTTGGCTTTTACATATTTTACTTGCATCTCACTGTAACAATGGAGTTAACTGTTTTGCTAAAGCAGTACTATAAAAAGGGGCACTAACGCAGAGGAACATGCTCACACTCCCTCATCCAGCCTGATGGGAACGGCAGGTGGAAGCCAGGGAGGAGGAGCTCCACACACTCCTCAGGATAAACAAGAGCAGAATCTGCAGGAATCTGCCCCACGGCGATACTGCTGACTTCAGTGGGACCCTGCCATACAAACAGCACGTTAGCTCATGTCTTCTTTTTATCCTCAGTTAAGAAGCCTGACAAGGAAGGCAGTGTCCCAAGTGCTCCGTGCATGAGGTGCCCCGGACAAAGCCGCCAGTCAGTGTTTCTTTCCACTCTTGGCTTCCTTGTGGCTCCAGCTCACACCTACAGACTTGGCCAAGAAAGGATATTTTCCCCTACATTTCAGCTTCAATGTAATGCTGATCACAGCAGTGCCCTGGGGCTTCAGACCTCCATGTCTCAGTCCTCCCCTCTCTGCAGCCAACAGCAGACTCACAGTCTGCCTGCAGGGACACCCCTACCTCATCATAACCCCTAACGGCAGATCTCAAGGCGGGCAGCTCATCAAGCCAAGAAGGACTAAAGCTTTACGGCCTCCTGCGGAGCGGCAGCCTCCATCTGGCTCCTGCCGCCTTCCTCCTGCTCTGCCTGCAGATGTCCCCAGACACACACCTCCCCCAAGCCCCCACGAGCCGCAGGGACCGCACCTGGGGACTCACTGAGCAGCAGACACTGAAGCGGGAGGTTCTTGCCTAAACCAAGAACACAGCGAAGAGCACCCGACGGTTCCTTACTATAGTCCCTTTTACACCTCTTTCATCCCTGCAATGAGCATTTATCAGACTGAAGCCAGCAATGTGCATCACAAGCATTTCCTCCCACTGCAGCCCCAATCTTTCCTCAATGCGCAGTGGCTCTAAAAAGTCCCTGGAGCTGTCCTGAAAGCACCTCTGGGGGTGCTGAGGAGACACTCCTACCCCATGGAGCTCCCTGCAGGCCGGGCAGCTCTGGGGATTGCTGGCAGCCCAGCTAGATAAGGCCCTAAAAAGCCAACGTGTATGCAGTGAGAGCCCACGCTGTGACCAAGTAACTCCTGGGCTGAACTTCTTTTGGGAGAGCATGGAGGCAGGGAACGGGTAGGAGGGACTGCAGGGAGCACTAATAACCCAGCAGGGAGGAGATGGTGTTGTGATAAAGGTGGGGCCCACATGCCTCAAGCAAATGAAGATGTCCTCAAAGGCCGTGGCAGTGGTAGCATCCTGGGGACGCAGGACACGCCTTTGCCCCAAGCCTTACCTTCACTGAAGACAAAATCCGCAGTGATGTCAAAGGGCTGGATGCGGACTTCAGACAACAAGAGCTGCACGAACTTCTGGTGGTCGCTGGAGATGAGGGAGATGGTCTGCTGCGCCTGGCACTCGTAGGACTTCCCCGCCGGGGTGACCAGGGCAGAGAGCCGGTGTGAGCTGGCCATGTGCTTCCCAGCTGGCCAAGGGACGGAAAGAGCCAGGGTCAGGCCCTGCCTCTGCGGCACCACCCTGACTTCGTTAAGAACGCTAACAGATTGAACGGGGGGATGCCGCACGGTGGCTGCATGCTCCAGTGCTCTCAGAGCAGCGTTTTCTCCTGGGGAGGCAATGTGCCCTCTGCATGACACCCCCGCAAAGCCAGGACAGTACCCGCATTGGGGTCACCTGCCCACAGCTGGGGACAGACTAGGACTTGAAGCCCATGAAGCCAGAGGTGTGGCTTCTATTGATGTGTACGCAGGCATCACCTCAGATTGCGCTCCTACTCCCTGTGTTTGGGAAAGAGCAACTCCTGCGGCTGCACTTCAACCCTGGACCGAGGTGGAATGAGCAGCGCGATCTGAGGGTCTTACTGCAGAGCAACATAGGCCCTAACACCTTTCTTGAAAACAAAGGTGGTCATTTCACCCACACACAGATTACAAGAAAATAGTTTCTCATTACATGAAGTTTGTTTCATAACGGAAGGTAGAAGGCAGCTCAGCAAGGTGGAATGAGGGATGCGTTTTGCCTCCCACTCATCTGCAACCCTTTGTTCCCCTCCAGCAGCACAGAAAGGCAGCCAACGTTCTGCGTTCATAGAGAGGGGTGAGGCACTGCCACCACCATGTTTTGGGGACGCAAACAGCAGGGAGAAAAAACAGTGGGAAAAACAGCTCCCCATCCAGTGGGTCTTGTGCCACAAACTCATAACGCACCGTTCACTGGAGTTTGAAAATCTTGCTGAATAAAAAATTGCAAATGACAATATTTTAACTTTCAGTGCAATGAGATGGATTTCTGGGCAGAAACAAGATTAAAAACAAAACGAAAGCCAAAAGAAAGGAAACCCAGTGAGAAACGAGGCTGTTGGGTGTGGAAGCACGGAAGAACACTGATGTCTACCTCACTGTTATCATGGGAAACCGCTGCTTTCCCACCTATTCAACAACTATCAGAACCCAGGAAGGAAAAAAATGGCCCTAAAAGCCCCGCAGGCGCTAGCCCGGCAGGCCGGGGGCAGACCCTCCCCCAGCAGGCAGAGCCGGTCCTGCCGGCCCCCGCACCCCTGGGTGCCCTCGGGAGGGCTCTGGGCAGCGCAGCAAGCGGGCAGAGCTTGGGCTCTCCCTCCGGCAACTAAAAACAGGAATAAAGAATAAAACAGGGAAAAATGCGTACGGGGGTTAAAAGCGGCACCACCGGGTCCCGGTTTGTCGGGCGGTTTGAGGTTTCTTTTCCCCCCCCCCCGATAGGCTGCGTGTAGCTGACCGGTTCCCGGCCGCCCCCCAGCCCCGCAGCCCCACGATGTGCCGTGAAATCCCGTCCCGGGTCGCTTACGGCTGACGGCGTCCTTGAAGTAGGTGCGCTCGGAGGTGTCGTAGGCGAACTGGATCCGGCTGAGCCTCCAGAACGCCTCCTGGCCGCGGGACGTGTTGTGCCCCTCCTGCGGGGACAGGGACGGTCAGGATCCCGCAGTACGGCCGCGCACCCGCAGCACCCGGCATGCGGGGGGCAGCCCCGTACCTTCAGGAAGAAGAGTTTGA
>VXAV01010931.1:494696-514204 GCA_013399715.1 Alectura lathami | reverse complement strand
GGAGGGGAGATGGGGAGATGCCGGCGGCGCTGGCTGAGGCGCCCACGCCGAGGGACGGGGCGGACGCGGGGGCAGGCGGGAGCCGGGGTTCCCCCAGCCGGTGCCCGGCGGACGGGCTCTCGGGGATCCCAGCAGGGACCCCGGCGGAAAGTGGGGACCTCGTGGAGGCGGCCGGGGGACCTCGGTCGCCCGACGTGCGGCCGGAGCGGGGCTGGGCGCAGACGGAGCTGCTGTCAGCGGCACACACGCCGCTAAACCGGGACAGCGGACGGGGATGGAGGAGGGGTTATCTAGTCCAGGCTGCTCACGGACCGGCAATAATTTCGTAGAAGGCGAGCAGCTGCTTAGCGTGTTAATTTAGAACGAAACGGGCAGCTATTTTTGTGTGGCAAGGTCAGAAGCAAACGCAGCACGTTCTTGTAAAGGGCCGTCGGCACACCTGAGATCTCCGGATAGCGTGCCCCAGCAGCCCCGCACCGGCCCCATCGGGAAGGTGCCCTGGGGAGGAACGGCCGCGCCTTTGCGGGGAACCGCCAAGGGGATTCCGCGCACACCTGGAGCTCTGCCTGGGGCACCAAGAAGAGGCTGCCCCTAGGCTGGAGGGGGTGGGTGCGCAGGCATGGGGCCCTGCCATGGCTGGCCTCTGGGGCAGACGGGGCGAGCCATGGCAGCGCGGACCCCGCTCCCCGCGGGAAGGTGCCCCTGCCGCCCCGGTGCGGAGCCCGAGCTGGGCAGCCCCTCTCTTCCCATCGAACAGGCGCTGGCTTCTCTCCCTCGCTTGCTGGCCCTGGGGAGGGCGAGGAGCGCAGGGCTCCCGGCGGGGCTGCCGGCAGCAGGGCCCGCACAGCCGCCCTGTTCGCCTGCCCCGTGCCCGCCGACGCAACACTGAATTTTTTTTTTTTTTTTTTTTCTTTTTNNNNTTTCTGCCTCTCATCGGGAGCTTTTACGGCCTTTCAGCGCGATGCCACCCACGGCCACGACGGTACAAAGAGAAGAGCACACCCGAATATTTACAACCCAGAGGGAGACACGAGTCTCAAGAGCAGCTAATGAGGAACTGGAGTTTGTGAAGGATTTTTTTTTTTTTCCCCATGAAAATCCAAAGGGACAGCAGATATTTGGAGCACATGACCTTACACGGATTCACTAGTAATTCGTTTTGCTTGCTCAGGAAAAGGAGTCTGGAGGAAACGGCCCAGAGTTTTGCAAAGCAAGGTGTTACAAGGTGAGTTTTCATGGCAGGCTGTTGCCTCTGGGAAGCTGCCTCTTTTCTGCCAGGGCATGCCTGCAGAGAGGGTTTTTCTTGCTGGGAAATAGTTCTTCAAAAATAAAAACACTTACTTGAAGGAACACATTGATCATTGTACCTATTCTCTTGAATTCCTTTCCTACTTGCTACATATTAAATATTATATTCTGGCCTTTTCTCCTGTGTCTTGCCTAATGACAAGGAGTCATTCCTGTCAGTCAGTCTAGAGCCAGAACAGTTGCAGGGGACAATTTAAAGAAAAAAGCCATTACTTTCTATATGAGACCCTCTGAGTGCACCAGACTGTTATTTCTCTTGTGTTTAATGCAAGTTTCTTCAGGTCTTTCACTGAAGGCTGCAGTATTTAACCAGCCTCTATTTCATTGTCTAGTCCCCTGCTTAATTTCAAATATTCTTGAGGTTTCTGGGCAGCTTCTAAGCCTCCAAAAAAGTATATGATACTGAGCAGCTGCCCCTGAACCCAGCCTATGTAGAAGGGCACGGCAGGGAGCAGCTAAGTGAAAGCAGCTGTGTCAGGGACAGGGCACACCTGACCCACAGCCCTGAGCCCAGACCTCTGCTCTCGCAGCAGTACAGTACAACAAGAACTCCCACAGCTTTGGCATCATCCCCACTTCCAGCCTGCAGAGCAGTGCTTTGCGGTCTTCTATGGCAAAAAAGGGAAAGGGCTAAGAGTTCCTAACACCGAGCAAGCGCCAAAACATTAACTGAGCACACAGCTCTTACCTGAAGGAGTCAGTGCAGGGTTAGCGGACCTGAACCACTGTGACGAGGCCCAATTTGTGGTCACAGACCACCTGGAGCCAGCCCAGCCTCTTTGCAACATGCTCTTACCCTCAGGTAGGGAGATAGCCTTCATATCTGCCAAGGCTGAAACCCCCTCCCCGCTACCTCCCAACTAGCAGAGAGCAGTGACTCTTACCAACCTCCTCACAAGGAGCACGCGGCACGGGGACAGCTGCTGGCGCATTCCTGGGAGCAGCGTTTTCTGGCCAAGCAGCTCTGTCTGCCACTGGCAGCCGTGTGGGTAACAGCACGTGGAGTCTGCAAGGAAATCAGCCTCTGAGGTGTCTTTTGTGTCTCTGACAGTGCACTTCAGCTGCACTCAAGTGGGACAGAGGGGTTAAATAGACCTCACTTGGGCATAGGTGAGTTAATGACCGGCCCCTAAATTAGTGGAAGTAATGGGCTGCCTGTACAGCTGGGGTGCCATGACCTTCCCCATCACAGCCGCATTGCATTCATCTGAAGAGATTAAGGGAGGGAGAATCTACCACTTCCCTGGCTGAAATTTCAGTAAAGTGGAATCCATCACCCCAGTGGAGAGTGACATTTTAAACTGCTTTAACTCAGTATCAGTGTTCAAATTGATTACTCTATTTCATCTCAATGGAAATTCTCACCTCATTACATTAGGAGCTAAACTTCAAATAAGTTTTGAATCAAATACTACTTAAGCAGTATTTCAAAATACTTAGCTGATAAAATTCATCATTTAATTTCAAATTACTGTCTGCATTTTATGCTAAATTGTCAGTGGATGAAATAGGCAACAGTTATGAGAGCTGAGCCCTGAAGCAGAGGCTGACTACCCAGCCCCGCAGTTTCACAGCAGCACATTTTCTCTCAGACTCGATCAATGTCTCGCTCCTGGCTGAGTGGCAAGCACGGGCTCAAAAGGAGGCTGTGGACAGTCTTTTCTTCTCCTCCAAACTCAGCTAATTCCGTGACATATATGACACTTGCCATAGAATTAAGACAGGGAGATTTCATTTTCCTCAGAGAGGGACGTGAACTGAATGCAGCTCCTCCATTTCCAGTTAATTCTGTAACAGCTAGGGCAGTGGTTTCCAGCCAGGTTGGTAACTGAGCCTAGGAAAACTAGTAACGTTCAGTGCTTCACTGTCTGGTTCCCTCTGTACCCGACCTGTTGTTTTCTTCTTACTGGCTAGAAACCACTGTGGTAGGCACCAGTATTAAATTCTAGCTCACATACTATATTTTAGAAATACATCAGCTGTATTTTAGAAGACATTTTTAATTAAAAAATAATAGTACATTTCACCGCCTTTTCTGAGATGCCAGACCCTGCCCAGCGTGTTCTGAAAATGCTGCTGCTCCCAGTGCAGCGGTTCAGTGCATACACACACACAACTTGTCTTTAAAACGTTATGGACTGTAAGGAGCTGGGGGTGCCTCCAAAGGTTAAGTGCATCACAATGAGAGTACTGAATTAGTGTTACAAGTTTGTTTAAATCCTGCCTTAAACACCTAAACACTGACCTCTGTCTCAGCTGCACTGTCAAGGCTGCGCTGCTACACTGTACTCAGGCTGCTGGATTTTCAAAGCAGTCCTGCTACACTGCACTCAGGCTATTCTGTGGTGCTGCAAAGACCAACGCTGCACAGTTCATCTATCACTTAAAAAGAAGTAAGACTCATTTGAATAAATCAACTGTGATATAAATATATTTACACTATGCACATTCTTACAGGAAATACATCTTATTAAAAAGTCACAGGCAATAATAACACCACTCTACAATCCACTATGGTCACAACTACAGGTTTTGAGTTTTAAGGTTTTTATTAGAGAAGTTGAAAGTATCATCTCAGGACTGACATTAACATAATAATCTCTTCATTTATTTTGCTTATAGGAATATGTAGAGTTCATTTGTACAGGCATATACAACAAGGTAATTGGTGCTTAGTACATTGAAATCAGGAATCTGATTTGTTCTAAACTACCAGTTTTCCATGCAGTCATCTTTGAATTGGCAGCATGGACAAATTCCAAGCGGAATGCTTACATGCATTGTTTTGCAATATAACTACAGCAAGCTTTGGAAACATGCAAATTAACACATTAGCAAATTGTTTTTGTATCTAATGGACATAAAAAGATTATTCCCGATATGAAATTCTGAAAATCTGCATAAATACTTTTGTGTAAAATTAAATTAGTTATGTACTTTTCTTTTACTAGAAGTATCAAGAATGCCCACGTAATTAATATACACACATATATATAGAGACCTTTTTATGCTAAAAGTCTTTGTAGTTCATCAAACAGTATTCTGTGCCATACATTTATTCAGTATTTACCAGCTAGAAGAATGACTGTGGTCATATATTAGGCATTGCAGTCTCATTAGCGTTTGTATCACATGCAAACATACTCTTAGCATTTCTGTTTACTAATTTTATCACGTGGCAACACGTATGTGATTTCTTCTACAATGTTGTGATTCTGAAGTGTATAAATACTTTTTACATTTTCACAGTTACAAACTTTTTGCCAAAAGCCAGTAAAACAATCTTTAAGTTACAATGAACTGTAATATCTGGGATCTGCAGCAACAAGATCAAAACGCAATTTCTGTACAAGCAACATATGTTGTAAACTTTTCTTAAAGTGCCTAATACATAATCCCTTAGAGCACTGAGCAATTTTGGCACAAATACACTGTATTTCCCTCATGCTAACCATTGCAGTAACTTACACAGGATAAGTTCTTTCAGACTTGATAGAATTGATATGGCACTTGCGAATGGCATCATGGGACTGCAGAAACATCCTGTGAAGTTACTGTTACAGTTGATGAATTTGATGGATGACTCCGTACATACTGCACTTTCAAACATATGCAATTTTCAACTCCTTATGGTCTCCTGCCTGAAAAATACTTTGAAATATAATTAAAGATTGCCCAAACTCTACTCCTTACTAAAGTGATCGGGACCAGTATTATTACAGTGACCTACCAAAAGATCCAGTTCAGAGGGCTTGATGTCATTGGGTGCTGAGCATCTCACAAGTCACTTGTGGGGATCTGGCAGCATGGGGTTTCTACACTATACATCACACATGAGAACACAAATGGTAAACAACAACTTGACTACAGTTTTGTTGCCATTTGAGACGATGTTAAAAATAACTGCTGTGTTTCAAGGCTCCAATTGTGTAATTCTCATGCAGGCAATTTGCCTGTTGAGATACAAAAAGGAATATAGGACTGGGCTTAAAAACTCTTTTCATCTTCTGATTAGTGTTTTTCTGAATACAGGAAATTCTTATCATGAAAATCCGACAAAGGAAGTTCAGTGCCCATTGTTAAAACAAAATAACACAAACCTTAAAACTTTGTGGTCCACAGCTACACTTTCTATATTAAAAAAAAAAAAAAAAAAAAAAAAAAAAAAAAAAAAAGAAAAAAAGAGCTCACTTTTCTACCTCAGCAATAACATTTTGAATCGTGCTCTCATTTTAAGGATGCTGTGTTCTCCAACTTCAATTTGCATGTTGAGGCTTTAGACCACTGTTGCTGGCCTGCGATCCATCTCTGCTTCCAGCTTCACCATCTGCTGCATCTCCTTTGCCTGCATTCCAAAATAACCGCAGGAAGCATTGCATTAGACCTTGTGTTCAGAACGAAATATGTTTTGTATGACAGCATCTAAGTGAAATACAGGCTAAACACACTAACTGTATGTGTAATCACATTACGCGTCTCCCTCCTCCCACCAAGTCATTATGTTTTCAAAATCAGATTTAATTCTTATGTCCACAAATACATGGAAAATGTTTTGGATTTTATTCCAAGATTCATAGGCTGACTTTCTGAAGAAATGTATGGTAAAACGCAGAAGCACCTATTTTAGGGGAGAAAACTAGGTAGATACTAAATCATTTGTTTATCCTGGCACGAAACATGTTTGGGAATGTATGCTCAACCACTGCTGTGTAAGTACTGCAACGTGCTTACTTTCTGAAATGTCCAGACTTAATCCATGATCTGGACTGATTTCTTTCCATAAAGACAACGAATGATGACAATCTGTCAGTGTAGCATCTTCCCTGCTTCCCTGCAGTATGCAAGATAATGCTTTTTTTTTTTTTTTTAAATAATCTGTATCTGGCCTTGAGAGCTTACTTGTCTTTTATTATTACAGATGTGCACTTTGTCACCTCAAGATTAGATTACTGCTACATGCCCTCCATGGGATTACCCACATTGAATCCAACTGAAATTGCATCCAGTGGCATTGTGCGGAATGCAGCAATGAATTTACACCAGATCTCGCACCAAGCTCTGTATGCCTCAGGCTTTGCAAGCAGAGTTAAAGCACTGTATACAAATGGTATCTGGCCTGGGAATCCTCTGCTTCGAGGGAGCTTTTTAAATTCTCTTTCTCCCCCTCATACACACATACTCGTAAACACTTATTCCTCCTGCGGCCCATCTGCAGACTATAAATTGCGCTTTGGTTTGAAACTCTGTGATCTGAAAGAACTGGGAGTCACTATCTTCGTTTTCTGTGATGGCTCTCAATCTGAGAACACATTTAAATCCATAACCCAAAGGACTCTGAGCAACTTGACCCAGAGGGCAAGCTATATTTATAACCAAGCTTTTGAGGATTAGGACAGGTTTAGGAAGAGGAAAACCAAACTAATCTTTTATTTGTTGTAACTGCTTTCTATCTGCTGAGCAATTTACTGGCCTTGATTTATGTCGACTGTTCCTCAAAAACTTGTAAATGTTGCTTTGACGTGGAAATTTGATATACCATTTCCTGTTTAAGTGTCACCTATTCTGGATGTGCAAAGACACTTGCGTATGTGAAAACGGGCAGATGTAGGATCTAAAGTAATGAGATGCACAGCTATTCATTTGGCAAGGTAAATGTGGGTTTGTGCAGATGTGCCTTCTTGAAAAATCTAGCCTTGTACTTTCATAATTATCATCATTATCTTGGGGAAAAAAAAAAGTAATTATGATAATAGCAAAGAAACTGTCATAAATATGATTAAAAATTAATCAATGCTCTCCATTTAAATGAGTTAAAAGCTTGAAAGTAATGAAGAAATAATTTTAACATGGAAAAGTGGAAACATAATAAATAAATCAGTATGTACAACCTCTTCTGAAATGTTGGCTGGATTTTGCCTGTGTGTGAAGTGCAATTCCAGATAAAACAAAACTCTGTGTTTCTTAGTGACTCACACATTTTACGTTTTAGGCTTGTGACTTCACTGCTGGCACATAGCGTCCTATAAATATTCTGCATGCCAGTGTATGGCGTATGGAATTACTTTGCAGATAACTTGGTTTCAAAGAGTAAATTAGCATAGGATCACAATGCCCATTTTTGCTAGTTTGAGGGCAGTTTAGACAGTGCATTCCAAAGTGAACACACCAACACAATACAAGGAGCTTTCTGGAAGGCAGGGCTAAGCTGTGGTGAATACATGAAGTTAGTGGCAGTTAATAGACTCTGCTCGCAAGATGCTTACTCTTGTAGTGAGATCTAAGACAGGCTGAGAACCACATACATTAAAAGAAAAATGAAAACATATTTTTCTAGCCAAATGAATGCCTTTTTTCCTCATTAGGCATCTATAAATAGATGTTGCAAAAGTGGGTGCTGTCAAGCTCAGTGATGAAATATACCAGTATATTATTAAGTAAAGAAAATAATTCAGGTCAGGCAGTACTGTAAAGCTGGATGTTCAAGCCTAGTACAACTATTTCCCTTGGTATGACAAGGGTTAATAGAGACTTCTAGTAAGTAATGATTATTCAGAAAGCTACAGCAGCATAGCCACACAGACTAATTATCATACTTCATAGTGTGCTGGATTTTAAAGTGAATTTTAAAGTGCTAGAAGCCTCTTTTCTTCAGTTACTAAAAAGCTATTTCTACCAATCTGTTCTGAACTTTGCTATTTTTAGTGTGGAATTTCTTATTTTATTACCATACTAATACATGTGAATATTCTTCGTCTGTCAGCATTAGCAGTTAATCAAATGTACGTTAACACTAAAATACTTTTCTTAGATCAACAGACAGTTTTGCAGACAGTTTATAACTCTGAATGTATCTTCCAGTAACAACAGGTAATGTACAATACAAGTTAATCTCTAAATATTTCCTATCATCATTGCTGTTTGTATGCATCCGAACTGGAGATGCTAAGGCACAAAACACTGTTAATATTGTGTCAGGCTCAAATACCTATGTGCAAACAAGATTAACATTGTGTTTGCTATGTCAATGGTACTTCCCAATGGTTGCATTTACAAGGAAGGCTCCAATGATAATGATTTAATTTAGAAGGAAAGCACACTGAAATAATAATTTGCTTATTATACGTCCATCCTACCTTGTGTTTGAGACACTGCATGACAGGATTTCAAAAGCTGTTTGTACAAAAATAATAATGTCAAAATTGAGTAATACAACAAGAAGAAAATTAAATGAATGAAAACTGAAGTGAGACTAAAAATTAATGCACAAAAAACATACATAAAACAAAAATTTAAATTCATAACAGTTTGTATTGAAGGCTGTTTTCACCCATAATTCTACTTTTCTACATTGTATATTTGTATGAAAAATTTCTTCACTTGTTTGATCAGGAAAAAAAATAACACTTCGAAATGTGCATTAAACAAATACCACCTTTATCTTGATCCAGCTAGCTTTCACACATCAACACAAACAGCAACAAAACAAGACCTTGCTGGGGGTTTGTATTGGTGCACTTTAGGGGCAGTAAGGGAGCAGTCAGAACAGCAGCTATAGAAGTATATGCTCTGATGAATCAAATAAGAGTGGGTTAAAAAGCTGTCAAGGGTCCCCCCCTGTGGTGGAGGCCCCCACAAGTGATAACCAGAACGTGAATGATTTCCTCCACTTAATCACTGATGATGTAACCTGACCTCATCTTTGCACTGAAATGGAGCATAAGCAAGCTCATGTCAGCTGTTACCATCTCTCAGCAGTGGAGGCTGTAACCCCAGGTGAGAGAAGAATCTCAATGCTGACAGAGGTGACTCCTTTGATCAGTTATTTCCCAGCAGCCTATCTCCCTTATGCATAACAACTTTATTGCACTGTGGTTTAAAAGCACAACTATAATAATTCCCTCTTGTCCTTATGTGTTTAAACACTGGATCTAAAGACCTCTGAAGCCACCACTGAAAACATCTGTCTTTGGATCAAGCCCATAATTTTTTTGTCACTGAGCACAGTTTACAGGGAGTTCTCTGTGGAGTTCTCTACAGTAATGCTCCAGATCCACTGTAATCCAGTTGCCTCCCTGGGTGTCCCCTACCCGACCTCTAGCCTGTGCGCAGCTACAGCGCAGGGCCAGACTGATGGATAGGTCCGTTCATGCTGAGTGTTAAAGATGGCACCTTCAGAAACCCTCTTGAGGAACAGACTAGGAAGTTTCACTTGCTGTCCAGAAGGAAGATGAGCAATCAGAAGACAGAGCAGTGGTGGCCAGGGCTCAGTAGTAGCAGCTGCCTGGGACCCTTACTTGCTGTCACCACCCCAGAAGTTAACCTGGTTGCAGGTTGTGGTACTGTAAGACACTCTCCCCTCTCCCTCTGTAAGATTACTTTAATACATAGTATACTACTGTCTGCTAGAGAGTTCAAGTTCTGAAAATTTAATAAAAAATAATTAAGTGCATAACCCTTGAAAGTAATAGGTATTAAACACACCCTTCCTCTCTCATCTCACTGAACTGCTGGGTATATTCCCTTTGCAGCTCACACTTGTATAAAGTGCATTACTGCAAGTCCGTGTGATTATCACAGCTCTGTTGGCTCAATCCTTCAGCAAGGGAACTGCTAAGAACAGTGTTCCTTCTACCAGAAGTAAGATTAGAATTTTCCTTTCCTTGCCAAGTAGCTTTTTCAATTTTTTTTTTTTAAAGCTTACAAACAAGCAGAAAATAATAAGCTATTTTAATTAAGAGGGGGTGTACTAGTACAGATAAGGCTCCCCATGCTACTATACTTCTCTACAGTTCAGTCCAAACTAAAATGTCTCTTGCAGTTCAGAGATGCTCTAAGCACATGCATTACCTCTATTTTCCAATCAGCACTAGAAATGTAAGTTCAAAAATGATAGAAGCTTGAGGTACTTTTGGGGAGCAATTAAAATATGTATGGTGGACTTTTCATTACTGTCATATCTAGCTAATGAGTAACAAGGTGACAGTGCCGCTGAAAAGAATGACTTTGGCTTTCACATGCTTATCTGAAACAAATAGGGTTCTGTATTATTATTTGAGTCATTTCACCCCTTCATTTTAACTCCCCACATAGGTGCATGACCACGAACAAGATCACTTTCCCCTATTTGGTACTGACTTACATTTAGAAGTGTTCTATTCAGCCTCATTCTGGTTACCATTTTCACTAGCCTGCTTTTATTTTAAGTGTTTTAAATAAAATACCTGCTCATTCTGCTTCTCCAAGACTTCCAAATGCTCAAGTTGAACTTTTTTCAACTGATCCATTTCTTTTGACTGCTTCATTGCAAGCTGTAAACAAGAAAAAATATTGGGCTGAGAAATGTAATGCATTATCAATACACAAAACAAAAACGGAATTGAATGTATACATATATACACTGACTTGCCTCCTTTGGGTAGTACAAAGAATCACAGGAGGCCTTATAGCACACAGTCTTAAGAAGAGCTATTAATATTAAAAAAGTATATATATTTTATATAATACATATACTATACTGTAGTAGCAGAGACAACAATGAACATTAACTTTATGGATTTTAAAGTTTCCTCTTATATAGAGGTTGATCTTTATACTACAAGTACATGGAACAAAGCAAGGACAAACATTTGTTTACTAGAGCGGTATTCTCAACACAAGTGAAAATGAATATCCAGAAATAGTGCCCACTGATATTGTCAAGGTTATAGTTACCCTTTTTCTCTCTTCCAGGAATTTTTTTGTGTTGCTGCTGTTCAGTTCTCTGACTCGCCTAAAAAAAATACAAACATTATCCATTAAGACTTATCGAAAAAAAAAAAGAAACTTGAAGGTACAAACACAGGGCATCACAAACTCACAAGACGTATTTTAGTTTCTGATCATCTGTAACAAGTGGATTTAAGCTGAACACTCTTCTAGTTTTTACATGTAAATGTTTCCAGTTACCTTGGCAGTGTGATTAAAGGCTTGAAAAAAGAGATCAAGACTGTTGTGAATGAGGTTTGACCTTTTCCCTTACTCAAGAGTGGTGGACAGAACTTAAACTGTTAATTCATTTGCCTGTCTTTTATTGCACACTCTATTTATCACAATAAATTGAGAGCTATATCTCTAGCAGAGATAATAGAAAAATCATCTGATGATCATACGTAAAGGTAGCTTACCAATGTTTTCAGGTTCTCTAAGATATTATTTATACAGAAAGATAAATATACAATTAATATTTGCATACGAGACTGAACTATAAGTGTCTCCTCTTAGTATTTCTGTCATGAAATATACCAAAAATAGTTCAAAGAACTGAATCAGACTAATTGCAAAACTTGAAAATCAGAATTGTATTCAAATATGAGAATAAATTTACCCTGGAGTAATTACTGGATGTCTTATATTAACTAAGTACATAGTTACCAGGGCTTCTGACAATTTGTATTCCTGATGAGCCAGAAGTTTATAACACTCAAGTGGCTTAATTTAGTAGAAATAAGTTCAAGCCTTTTGACCAACAAAGATCAGTATCAAGGAGGGAATGTAAAGAGGAAAGAATGAGCCAGATGGCAAGCCCAAAGTGAAGAGGAAACCTTGAAATCTTACGAGACATCATAATGTAGATTCTGCTTCTATCTACATGAGAAAGTTAAAATAGCTATAAAGCAAATCAATCCTCCAAAAAGCCTCAGTAACTTGTACTGGCAAGTCTCTCTGTAGTCTGTCAAGTCAATTGAGACTGTCTTCCCCAAATATCCTGTGAATAACCCACTTTTACAAGTGCACCGAGGCCCTTGGTTTGCCAAGCCTGGATGCTGGCTATGTTCCCAACACTGGCACATAGTAAGGGAGAGAGCTGTGGTTCAGTTCAGGAGGGGAGAATCAACATGTGCTGTTGTAGAATACATCTCCAGCTTCTTCACTCCTATCTTTCATCACCCTCTCCAATTATTTTCACCAATTTTAGCGCTCCTGCCTTGTGGTCTACCTCTCTTCTGTGTTGTCAGCACATGAAGGAGGAAGGCTTTCACTGACACCACCTCCTTGTTCTCAGTGATGCTGTATCCCCAGTTATTCCAAGTCCACCTAACACCAAACCTCAGACTTTATTTTCAGAACAGTCCTAACTTCATTAAAAAAGCAACAGCAGAGATTATACTGCACCTGTAAGGATAGTCATTACAACTCTTAGACCTAGACCAGTCATTCAACGCTGGTAAGTATAAAGTTCAGTACCTCTTCATTTCTCTGATCAGGGCATTACATTTATTAAAAGAAGATATATGAGAAAAGTAACATCTTTTTTTAAAAGATTATCCAAAATATATTCAGCACAAGGATCAGACGTCGTTTCCTTACAAAAAAAGCATGACTTTAGCAGAATTAATCCGAGTTCAACTTTCAGTTTTGAACAGTATTTTCTTCTCAAGAAGGAAGCTCTAGTACTTACCTCTCTCTTTCTGCTTTGTTTTTGATGGATTTGTCTTGACTTATGGCTTTGCTGTTCTCCATAGATATTTTAGCCTGGTTGGCACGCATCTCTTTGCTTTCCCTAGGCAAAGCCAAAGAAAATCATTAATGTGCAAAATACAATTGCTGATGAAGCTGGTTTCCTGGTATTACTCTGCATTGTGGCTTATTTTGTCCTTGAAGCATTAGGGAAGAGGAAAGACCAGACTATATGGAAACTGCCTTCCTTTGGGTAAACTTCATACAATTTGAGCAAGCATTCAGAAATCACCATTTGTCCCAGACAACATAATTGGAAAGATCAGCTTTAAGCATTTACACTTTGAATGTTACTAAGGGGTAGAAAATGCTCTTTCCTCTCTAGTATATAGGAGTCGTCTGAGTATGAGCTATTTAGAAAATGCAACTAGTCTAGTACATATCCTGTGCTTTGAATGTGACTGCAATACGAATAGCAGCAGTACTTGGTAGCTGTGGTATGAGCTGACAGCCTTCTCCTCAAGACGTCCACTTTGGGACTGAGGAGAGCTCTATGCTTAGATCGTGGTTAAATCTGTGCTTTTTTTCTCCTTCCAGCCCAATGAAACTTGCAGTCTTTCCTGTGAAATGTAGTAGTTTCAGCAGAGCCATCATTCATTGTTGGAAGCAACAGCACAGATGACGACTTTCACAAACGCCTTACGAAATGCAAGTGAGCAGAATTCAGCTCTTCTCCAGTCTGGATAAACCAACTGGCCTGCAGAAAGGCCTTCCCTGAAAGCTAGCTCTTACTTTGTGCCTGCTTAGTATTCTAGCTCTAGTGGTTCTTGATCTTAAGTGCTTATTTAAACAGGAAATATATATGGAAATTAGACAGCGGACAACTGGCAATAAAAACAAAGTCCCCAGTAGTGCATAAGCACCTAAAAGTTCCATGTTGCAAGCCAAGGCAGTGCCTCTGTCTGTTTTTGTTAATATGATCTTAAAATAGAGTGCTGACCAGTTACTGTACTTATTAAACCAAAATTTTAAGTATTTATATGCACAGGAGGGGTGTGGCACAGAACAGTGTTTAATTTAATGGAATGTTGACACTGAATTTTTTTTTTTGTTTTCTTTAATCTCTGAAAGACATTAATCATTAAGCAGAATGAGGAAACTGTGTTCCATGACTTACATTTTCCATTTTTGAAACTTTTATTAAAGAAATGCAGCACTCTTTTTTATCCAAAAATTCATAAGATGAAACATTTCCTGAATACAGATTTAAAAGCAGTAGCATTACAGCAAAAATGAGATAGAGCTCTAAAAAATGTTCTTTTGAGAGCACATTTCATTCCACAGTCCCTTCTCCAAATAAAAGCTTTTATTTTCTATATTGAGTTTGAAGTAATTTTCAAGTCTACTACCTTAAGAGCAGTTCTGAAATAATTTATTTTTATTTCTGTGCACAGGGATATGAAAAGCGTTAAGTGTGGGTGTTCAAACTGATTTAACCTATTTGCATCAGATATAATTTCAGAGTGAAAGAAGCTAAGAGGATTAGAGAACTACTGTGCACCACTGATGATTTCAAAATGAGGCTTCAGCCACAGATACGGCTGGAAGAGCCAACACCTATCTGTATGTAACGGCTTCTCCGATCTGACAGCTGTGATTTAGCTCTCAGTTGCACTGCCATGGGTGTTTTTGGTTTCCACCACTTGCAAGAAATAGAAGATATTTTCATAGCGGATATGAAAAATCTTCCTTTTAAAATCACCAAGAAGCACTTGTACCAGTGACCACTCTTTGTTTCTAAAATAGCCTTTCCCAAAGACAGGGCCAAAGTTCTAGCATCAGTTCACTGCCAAACTGCCTGACGCAGGGCTTCACACAAAGTCCTGAGTTTAGTCTGTGCTGCCCTGGCTGGCAGCACTATGCCATGGCTACAGAACTCCCTCTTGCTCAGAGGTGATGGGGATGCCTGCAGTCAAAGTTAACTGCAAAATGCAGATAAGCCACGATGGCTAAAAAAAAAAAAAAAAAAAAAAAAAAATTTCAAANAAAAAAAAAAAAAAAAAAAAAAAAAGATTCTGAAAAAAACACCACATGCTACTGCAAGATTTAACTGCAGATTTCCTCCTGTGTCATACTGACTGTAGCTCTGAAATTTGTACAAATGTATTCTAAGAGGATACTTGACTTTGAACATGTAAGTCTATCCTGGGAATTTACACATATATTTGGATTACATTGAAGTACGTTAATATGTCACCAAGTCTTGTTTGGGTAACTATCCAGAAAACTGCTCTTGTGTTTAAAAAACAACAAACAAACAACAACAAAAAACAAGAACAAACATAATACTAATTTATCTCTCCTGTTATTCAGTTACATAATGCTTGCAGATACAAGCTGCAGGTCCTCAATTTCTGAAATGCTGCAAGCTCACCACGTCCAAGCCAGTGAAGCTAAAACATTTGGGGCAGGTAGGGGGGATGGCACCCCTGGAGTTCAATAAGCTTCAGATTTTTAGTAGTAACTGCTGTCTTCTGTTTTGTTTTTAAATGAGCTCAAAGCATAAACTGTAATTGCTTTTCCCACTGCACACAAATGGAAACTATCTACCCTGCAGCAGATAACTACATCATTTTAGATTACTGATCTTTCCTACCAGCTCTGTGTCCTCTATTGTGATAGCTAACTCATTACTTCAGCTCACAGAGAGGGAAGCAGTGAGAACAGCATGCTGAGGGTATGGTCCACCTCCCACGCTGCTCTCAGATAGATTCTTCTCTTCCTGTGATTATCTGAGTTGCCTCTTGGCTGTTACATACACCTATACAGACAAATGTGTGCGTATTTCTACATACAATGTATTTTGTGAAATACTTTACAAATGTTTGAGTGTAAAGTTTCTTTGGGGCATTATTATTCACATTTCAAATTCTTCTGAAATATTCATAGTTTTAGATATACTCTTACATTTGTTTTAAATAGGAAAGTCCCCAGTCTGCATATTTGGGGGTTACATACAAACTCCCAAATAAGCAGAAATACACTAATTGCAAAAAATTAAGCACAATGAAATTTGAAGGTTGTTACTGCTGGGAGAGCTGAGAAGAAAAACTCAGCATTTATCAGGATACAGATGTTGAGGTCTGGTTCTTAAAAGCTCTGAAAATAGAACAATATGTGGACTGAACAAAATTATTTCTAACAACAGAGCAAAATCCATTGATAAGAATATATGAACAGTTACAAGAAATTATATAGGGCTAATTAAACCACACAGGAATGCAGAAATTCTAAACCCAAAGACAAAAACTATGAGGAAGCTATTACATCCTAGTGTAGATATCCATCTACACTTCATTGTGTATATCCATTCATACACTTCATTCTACATTGTAGCTTCCTACAATGGTGGCCCTAAATTAGCAAAGTTAAGAGAATAAGAAAGAATATATGTAAAACAAACAAAAATGTACTTTCAAAAAAATGAGGAAAAGAAATCCTATTCCACAAGCAGGTTATTAGCAGAGTGTCTTCTAAGCACTGCAGTGAACTTCAAATAGGACAGAAAGCAGGGCTCTCAAAACCCTAGATGATGTAGAGATGTGATTTCTCTGGGATGGCTGATGCGGTCCAGTATGATTCAAAGATACAGCACCACAGACTGCACCTTCCGCTAGTTAGTGTCTTTTGAACAGTTCATGTGTATTGTAATTTAACAGTTTTTGGAGTTTACTTTGGACGGGGTATGTATTGGAAGACAGCTTGGATACGTGAGTTAACACAGAGATTAACATAAAGATGAGCCCACTAAAAGCTTTCTCCTGGGACAATTCTCTGTTGGATGGAAAGCTTGCAGGCCCCAGCATGTGTTCTCTCTGATGCAAAAATAAGCTGTTTCTTTCACTCAGGGGTTTAAAAAAATCACTCCAATTCCTTCATTAAGTGTGATTTATTTATTCCTTTTTCCCTGTGTTTTTGATGTGAAAGATGCTGAAGACAATTGCATGTGAATATTTATATACGTACACACACACTGCATTCATATGCTTTTAGGCCGCTTCACGTAACAGATCACAGCAGAAGATTATGATTCCTCTACTTACTACCATTTTTAACAGCCTGTATACTATTTCTATTTATTTTCTTAAATTTCAAATAGGAAGGATAGTTAATTACACAAGCAACAAGACAGTGGTGTCATGCATTATCTTCTGCATTCCCAGTAATTCTAATGGGATATTGTATGAAAATAATGTTAGTCTAATGTAGCTTACCCTCTTACCTTTGTTTTTACAATCTTGTGTTTCATGGATCTTTCTTATAACCACCAATACCATAAACACATGTATTCACAACTGCTAGCAACTTCAAACTTAATTTCCATATTTGATATTTCTTAGTTTCCAGCCCTCTGAATTCAAGTTCCTGGGATAAGTCTAAGCACATCCACAGCCTATGCAAATTACCACTACTTCATCACATCTGCTGCCTTTAATGAAGGTCATGCAACCTAAACCAGCTGAGAAGCCCATTCCCGCATCTCTCTATCCCTTGCCTGATCACTTAGTTTACTTCTACCACACACACAGTCCAGTATCTTTGACAGCAGTACAGCAGCTATCAGCACAAGAAACTAAAGCATTCTACTAAACAGACACAAGCCAAGCCCTCACNAACAAGTAGCACTGCCCTGCTCACCTGTCATGTGAAAATTTCAGCTGCTGAGTTTGTTGTTCATGAGCATTGATCAGCAGTTTCTTCAGTAGTTCACACTGTTGGTTCAAGTGTAAATCACGGATTTCTTGCTCTTCAGCACTGTGTGTATTGATCATCTCGGACCACTCCTTAGTGTGCTGTGCCACAATCTCTTTGACCTGTAGAAAAGAAACAGCAGCTTTGCCGATGGTTCTCCAGCTGTAAGATCAACTATTACTGCTGCTGAAGATGATGTAGAGACAATCATAACATAAAGAATGCAGNTCACCTGTCATGTGAAAATTTCAGCTGCTGAGTTTGTTGTTCATGAGCATTGATCAGCAGTTTCTTCAGTAGTTCACACTGTTGGTTCAAGTGTAAATCACGGATTTCTTGCTCTTCAGCACTGTGTGTATTGATCATCTCGGACCANGCTGAAGATGATGTAGAGACAATCATAACATAAAGAATGCAGCTAATATGTGAAAATGAAGTTACACAAGTGAAATTGCTTCAAAGAATAATGTAGCCACTGAGGACACCACAGTGTATTACAAAAATAAATATAAAGCAACTCATACAATTAGGACTATTATCTAAAGCGCCCTGGTTAAATTGGCTACATTTACATTCTTGACTGTACTAACATTATTTTAAAACATTCTCTAACACCAAGTTCATTATAAAATGCTTCCATATTCTTGGTTGCAAGGAAATAAATTTATATTAAGAATATTGAAAGTAACAGTGGAAAACAACCTAGTGAAACCCTAGTGAGAGGGATTTCTCTGAAGGCTTAAATACAGTCTTTGATTTTGTGGCGATCCTGTATTTAATACAACCTGAATCTTAAGATAGGCTACATATCTTTGTTTTATATCCATCAAGTCAGAAGGGAATCTGACAAGTATTCTTCTCTTGCTTATCTCTCAAGACTCACGAGAATAAAGAGATTAGAGTTTTGGAAAGTTCCCAAGAGACAATGTGAAGAAGTCTAAATCAGCAGAGTTGTTGTTATTATAATATATTGCACCCAATGACTTACAAAATAAGCTAATAGAAAGACATATTTTATTACCCTTTAATAATAATGATCTTTTGGTATTTTGACAATCTATCCTACTTTTCCATAAATTGTATATAAAATGTGCCTCGTAAAAAAAATAAACTTATTTTCAGGCAGTCATTTCAAGTGCTACTACGGTAACTCACAGTATTTGGGTTGTCTTCTATGAAAGCTAAACCTTACTCTTCAAATCAAAACCTGCTACCCTATCACTCACAAAGTGAGAGATTGATGCCAGTATTTTAGGTCTGGGCCCTCAGTAGCTCAGCATAACGCAGAACAGATTGTCCTACACACTCTGGTGGTGGTGAAATAGGAGCAGGCTTGAAGAGTCTCAGAACAAGTAATTTCGTAAAAGATCCGGGTGACCACCACTACCTGAAAGCCAGACCTGCATTTAACTACAGTCAAATAGAATTTGTTTTACTGCTTATTTGCCTTCTCCCCCTCTGCTGTAATAAAACTGTACACTCACAGCCTGAATTTACTAGACTGTTTGGTGCTAAATATGACAGTTGGACTAGATGACCTTAGAGGCCTTTTCCAACCTTTATGATTCTATGATTCTATGTTCCATATCAAAACAGATTGGATCTGAGGCAGAAGCAGCTGATGGAGCAGGACTTGGAGTNAGTTGTGTTTTTAACTAAGAAGAACCTTTGCTAGCTGTTAGGAAAAACAAAACAAAACAAAACAAAAAAAGCACTTTGAGGCAGGATATTTGTAAGACTAATATAGGCCTCATTCATCAGGGTATTTAAGTCTGAGTGTATCTCCAGCAAAACAAGACACATGCACTGAAGGATGTCAAGCCCTTTGTGGGAGTAGTATCTTTAGTAAGAAGTTCCTAAGGCAGTACTGTTTTCGGAATCAGAACAATATGAGGATCCAGTTTTAAAACAGGTCAAAATAAATGCTTGCAAGTTGGTATGGAAGAGACACTCATTTTTAGAGTTTCTGAAAGTTTAGGGGGCAGATGCCAGCACACCTCTAGCACTTACCT
>VXAV01010931.1:465042-475349 GCA_013399715.1 Alectura lathami | reverse complement strand
TCCACGGACCGTAAGATTCCTCCTGCCTTACAATGGACTTTTTGTCTTTTAAAGTGAATTTAACTGAGAAATATTCAGATGCTGTAGAAGAAGAAAAAAGATGGGGTAGCAATCTCCGTAAGGACCAAGATTTTTAAATTCTCTTAGAAGCATGATATTCTATTAATATGCTATTAGTCTAGTAAATAAGACTGGAACAGACAGGCATAGATAAACATACAGGCTGACATTTTCAAAAACACAAATCACTTCACTATTACTAAAAGTCAGACAGAGAACAAAAAACCCAGACACCCCATCTTGCTGGATAAGTAACTTCTAAAAGCAAGTGCATCGCACAATGTAACAGTAGTAGAATTATCAAGATCTTAAAGATCACAGAGATAAGTAACACAAAAATAAGGACTGTTAGTCAGATGTAAAAATGATCATCTCTATTTTAACATGAGAGAATATGGATAAAAACTGGTTGCAGACAAGAACACACAAGTACCAGGGCTTAAACAGGACACTAACAAACGTGATGTGTTCTAAACGAACATCCTGAGGCTCTTATTTTAAAATGAAAAGTCATTTACTTTGTTCACCAGGACTGATTCCATGGCAACCCAGCACATTTCAGGCCTAATTAATGCTCAACAGAACTAACATTTGTGCATCCTGGTGATGATACACGAAACATCTCACTGCACAAAAAAAACCTGGCGTTTACAGCAGAGAAGAACTTTGAAAGCATTCAGGTGCCAGAGATACCTGTTCTATTGTCAAAAGTGACTCATGAGACATGGCAGTTTGTTTCTCAAGAGATCCCTTCACATGTTTCTATTCAGTCACGACTGCTTATGCTTCAGAACAAGAACAGTTAGTGCTCCTTTTCATTCCTATTGATCTTTTTGGGCCAAGGTGGATGAAAGAGAGTGAACCCGACTCTAATTCTTGTGGGCCATTAAGAGAAATATTTAATGTTTCGTTCAGTGGTACAAATTTTTTTCCTCACTTAATTTTCATTACTTGTGATGATCTGTGAGAAACAAATAATCCCATTTGCCTCCATGAGATGATCTTGTAGAGTGAACAGTGAATAGTGAGAAAGAAAACCTTATTCATTTCTAAATGAGTGCATTAAATATGGATATTTTTGACAATAAACACATCATTTCCATAATCAGAGTAAAACCACACATTGAAAACATTTCTAATTGTTGGGAAATCTCTACAGAATCTGATGAATTCTAAATACCTTTAATTACTTAGATCTGCAACTGTGCCAAGGGATTTGTGGAGAGAAAAAAGAAAGTAGGAGAGTTCTTGTGGAGTGTACCAGAAAACAGTCACTCGTATTGGGGTTGTTCCAGTAGATGTTTGGTAAATTTCTCCCAGAGTCATGCAGGTTGCTACTATCAGTGGCTGGCATAACAGCTACGCAAAGGGGTCACTTAGTAAAATACAGCTTTATTGGATTTATACAGCCTTTTTTAGCAATATATAAAATTTATTTGCAAGTAGACAAAGACCACAATCAGTGGGAGAAGTTATTTTCTAAAGGTTAAATAGAACTGCGAAACTGAAAACGAGTAACAAGTACTCCTCTGTAACTTTCTGAACTGCATCAGAACTGAAGGAGTGGCTCATGATTTTTGTTTACCTTTCTTAGCATCTGTCCCAGATCCAAAGCCTGCTGTGGTACTTGGTCGAAGCTCAGAGCTACTCTGAGGAGTCACATTTGCTTTGGCATTATTGGCTTTTCCTTTTCTATCATTTTTTGAAGTGTCATTTGGTACATCAGCTATATCGCTCTGGAAGAAACATTCACATTGTAATAAATGAATTGTTGTTTTACCTGTAATACAACATTCTTTGTACAGAAAAATTCTGAACTTGTTCACTTTAACACATACTTTGGAAAGCTGCAACACACTTTCAAATAACACTATACTCAATAAAGTATTTGTAACCCATTTTAAATAGCTACCCACTAAAATATGTCTCTTTTCTCACTTCTCAAAGTTTCTACTTCTAAAGGATGTTTTGCACCTTCTATTATAAAAAAAAAAACCTTTATAATATGAACATAAATGGGCTGTGTTTGTCATTATTAAGTTGTACTTACAGTTTCAATACCCATAGCTCTCATTTGGTCTGCTCTTTTTTCTGTGATAGACAAAAATTTCTTTGGATCTGACAAAGCATCCACAATATCTGTAAGAAAAAAAAAAAACTTTTTATCATCCTCAGAAGAATTTAGAAATTCATCGTTTATAAGACCTTTATTCTACTACAGTACAATTAGGAACGTAAATCAGTCTAAAAAGTGCTAAGGGAGTAGTATTAATCCAGGCAGTTTATTTAGGAAAACACACTCTGACTCCATTAGAGCAAAGATACTCTTAAGTTACTCCCAGTTGATGACACTAGAATCTGAGACCAGAATGGGACTTCCCGAGTGACAGAGCAGTAACAGCTTTGTCTCTTGGTTATCTGAGGGGATGCTGACTGACTTGGGATTGCAGGGAATTGTAGAAGATGCTCCATCATACTTCGTAGTTCAGCTACAAAGCTAAACAGAAGCTTCATTTGGTGGTTAAGGTAAAGCAGACAAACCTACTCTCACTCGCTTTTGCAAAACTCCATGTCTGTAGCATGAAAGGCTATGAAATGGCTTTTCTATGAACCGTAAGAATCAATATTTGAATCATTCCCATGCCACAGTACTGCCTGTGGTATCATAGTACTACTCAGCATCAGACAGTATTCAGGCTCTCATAGCAAGGGGGTTAATATTTAAGAAAAGCTCCATGAATCTGAAAGGATCTCCCTCCTTCCTCCTGTTCAGTAATCTTTTTCTATTCTCACCTCCCCACTGGACAGTGAGGGGCTGAGGTTGGTCTCTCCAGGATTTCAAGCCAGAGTGGAGGCTGTAGTGGGTGCTGGCACCACCTCTTCTAACCCTGGGCTCAGGCATGCAGCACTCCAGCTCATATTCCCTCTCCCATTCCCTGTGGAAACACAGACTCCTCCTCAACACAGGGCAGTGATGAGCAGTGGTGCTGCACATCCAGGGCCACCCATAACTACACCATAACCATGAACTCCTCACATTGTTTTCATGTAGTCCTGAAAATGCATCAATTCTATTTGAAGTTCTTAACCCAGACTGGCATACTCAGCACTGTTAGACAAGTTTATGTTGCAGAAGTTCATTTCACTTACTCTTCATAAGGAAGTACATAAAACATCTTTCCTAGCAGCAGTCTCTTTTATTTTACACAGCATAGTGCAAACAATAATACCAAACCACTCTTATTTTTTACAATAAAATTCAGCATTATCATGCGCTGTCTCTCATGCTGGTGGATGAGTCTACAGAGCAGAATGCTGTGATCATTTTGGCTGTCAGCATGCCAATTACCTGAACTGCAACCTTAGCTGTTCCCAACAAAATTAGAGACAATGGCACTGAAGTCTGTGCGCAACTGGCATTAAATCAGAATTAGGGCCCAGAATAAGAGCGAATATGTTATGCCTTCCCTCTCCACCCCTATCTCCCACTCCTCCACTGGAGTGTGACAGAAATCTGTACAGCTAAAATTAAAAGTTGCATTGTGTAAGTTTAACCATATAAATTACGGAACATGTTTTCCATATACAGTGATAAACGTGTAAGCATAGTTCTGTGGGAAGACAAAGACACCTGCATACTGAATAATCTCTTTCCACAACTAATTTCAAAACCATCAAAGAATTTACAAATGGCAAAGGAGTCCCTCCACAGCAGGAAATGATTTTATAAATTAAAGTGATTCACTATTTACAATAATAATGTATTTAGAGACCACAGCAATGATCTGTTTTGATGATGTCTCTGAAACTGTAACTTCAGTATTATCAACAAAGGGAGCACTAGACTCAGTTAATAAGCCTTCCTTGTCAGAGCAGTAACTCAGGAAAGGAAGTTTAAATGCTGCAGTCTGACTTATCATTCACTACAAAATATTGTCCTTTAATTAACTCATGCTTTTTGTCATGACTGTTAGGGAGACCATGCATGGTGATTCACTTGCAAGGAATCTTTTTCTTTACAGACAGCTGCAAAGCCCTATTTTCAGCTGCTTATGAGTAAAAGATCAATATTTTTGTATCCTTGTATTCTAGGTGGACTCCCTAGCATAACAGACAAGTATTTCTGTGATGACATTTCTGACAGTTTTCATCATTTTAATGTTGCCCATGTTCCATGTCATACTCTTGGCCATTTCCAAATTAGCTTACAATGATGTAAGACAGAGAACCTGGCCCACTGATCACTTCTGAAAACAAAACAAAACAAAACAACATCAAAACACAACAACAACTCATCAAAAGCTTCTGGAGAAAGCTTCCTATCTTTCTTGTTCAAAGGGGGGGCTAGACTACACAATCTTCCCTTTCAACTTCAGTTGTTCTGTGAACTCTAAAGTCACTGGATGCATTCCTCAAGGAAAATAGCACAGACTGGGCTCCCATTCCCACAGAAGTTGTATTAAATAGACAGCATTACCCTTGATGGGTACCCAAATAGGTTGCTGCCAGTAATTGTGGTGACCCACCTATATCTTCTGCAACTGTACTTTATATACACAAAATACATGCAGAATTTATTTTCAACCATAACAATGGCCTTGTGGCTCAGAACTGACTGTTTCATAAAATCATAAGATGGCTTGGGTTGAAGGGACCTTAAAACCCATCCAGTTCCAATCCTCTGTCGCAGACAGGGTTAGCAGCCACCAGATCAGGCTGCCCAGAGCCCATCCAGCCTAGCCTTGAGCACCTCCAGGGATAGGGCATCCACAGCTCCTCCAGGCAGCCTGGGCCAGGGCCTCCCCGCCCTCTGGATAAAGAATTTCCTCCTAATATCTAACCAAAATCTCCCCTATTCTAGTTTTAAACCATTCCTCCTTGTTCTATCACTGTCAGACTTTGTAAAAAGTTGGTCTCCCTCCTACTTATAAGCCCTCTTTAAGTATTGGAAGGCTGCAATGAGGTCTCCCTGACACCTTCTCTTCTCCAGGCTGAACAAGCCCAGCTCCCTCAGACTTCCTTTGCAAGAAAGGTGCTCCAGCCCCCTTACTAAATTATAGTAACCATGTCTTTTTGTCCTTGGCACGCACTCTTCAATGAACACCAGGGCTACCCTGCAAACATGATGTGTCAGTTCAAAATGGAAGCTGATTACCATGAGCTTCAAGGTAAAAATGACTAACATGTTTAGGAGAGTGAGACCTTTGTAAATTGTATTACTAACCATAGGAGTACATCATCAAAGGCTCAGCATTTCTACAAGTGGGATGTGACTCACCACTGCTTTTCACACCGTCATTTGTCCTCTGCTTACGTTTGTCATTTTCCCCAGTGAGGTAATGTGGGAGTAGGGAACAGCATTTTGTAGAAGAATCCCAATTAAATACAGAAGGAGGAAAATCATGGGCAGTATACATTACAGAAGACTCTAACCACTAACCTAAGTAACTATGCTTACTGACGTACACATTTCTATTATAGAAGCTTCTCTTTGGAGAATGCAACTTCATTTGCATTAATTTGCACCAGTCTTTTGTTTTATTGGGAACAGAGTAGCTGTTGCAGATAAACCACAAAAAATTAGTATATCCAGCAACAACAGAAAAATTATGCATCTTCTAAGACCTGTAATAGATATAACTGTAATTATTATTGAGGTCAAGTTTTTAAATTTTATTCATACAGGCTAAAAAACTAAAATAAAAAGAAAGCATGCAGCTATTGAATCAAGCTATACCTTCCCACAGGTTTGCTAAAACAATCGTAGAGATCCTAACGATAGCTCATAAAACAATGAGAGGTGCACTGCAGATGACAGGTACTTAAAAACATGTCAGGAGAATATTAATGATTCCATCTGAGTGTCAAAAGTTATTTCCCAGTTGCTCATCAGCTTGCTGTTTATTGATGAGAAAAATACATGAGACACATCAAAATTATCCATGGAAGGGAGTGGAGAGTAAATGCACTCATTTAGTCCATATTAATATTGAGCCTGTCTTTCCCTACACTACACTACGATATGATAGTTTTCTCATTCTAGCAGTACTTTACTGCAATTATGTTACTTAGGATTAGCAGTGTTTTCCTATGTCCTCACCTCTACCAGCTAAACCATCTGAAGCAACGGAGACAAAGCAGTATATCAGCCAGCACTGAGCCATATGCATTTTGCAAATTCCAAACTGGTGTTTAAATTCTCTTTGAAATCCAAGTCTTTCATATTTGAATTTGTATAATGCATTTAAAAAAAAAAAAAAAGAAACGAAAAAATATTTTCTCCCTATACAACCAGCACACTCAGTCACTTGAGCCACAGCAAACTCCAGTAAGTTTAAATTCTACTCTTAGAAAAAGTGTGGTATCATTCAGAAAACTGTCAATCCCAAATCAGAAGCATGTCCCTAGTTTAGAAAATATTTGAACTGAGCCATTTACTGCCAAAAACTCAAGTTCAGAAAAGAATTAAAGCACATGCTTAAGTGTGTCCCTTAGATTCATAGTTCAATTACAGCCTTGAGAATCTCAAGCTCAAGCAGAAGCTGACATTTGTCTTCAGATGACATCCCTGAAGTTAAATACTGTTGATGAAACATGCTGCAAAAAAGCATGGTAGTGCTCCGAGACCTGTGGTAAAACTCCAGCTGACTTACAACAGTCTGGATCTCACATGTGAGCTATACAAATGCTGCTGTAAATGTGTAACCTTTTCCATAGTTATTGATACTGAAACCCAGGTTTCTTTACTTTTTGAAAGTTTGGATAAATACTAGCAAATGTAGTCTTCAAAATGCATTATCTCTATATTAGGTAAGTCTTCTCTTGCTCCAGTTTGTACTATAGAAATGTTATTCAGAGTAGCCACAGGAATTCTTTGCGTAGACATCAGGTTTGAAATTGTTTTTGCAAAGAGCAAAACAGAATTTTTATCAACATCTCACCAAACAGCTATAAGGTAGGCTTCATTCTGCCACAGAGTCAGAGCATTTAACATAATTTCTATTTTGCAGCTTTAAATGGTTTATGTATTGTCAAGTAATACACAAGTGAATTTCATCTGCAGTGAAGAACACACTTCCCAGAGGTACACCCTCAGGATGAATTTATACTTTATGCAGATTAAATTGGTGTAATGATTATTCTCAGCTGTTTGTTCGTACCCAGGCGTGGCAATTTGCCACTGCTTAGTATAAATGACGATGGTCCTGCCAAACAGATATAGGAAATGGCTCAGATTAAATACAACTTCCCTAAAAATAATTACAAAACACTAAAACATGTAAAATTGGGATAGAAAATGGAGGAAATTTTCAGATACTTAATTCTTTCACCATCTGTTTTTAACAACAATATACTAATATTCTCAAGACTACAAAAGTATCTTTGCTTGAAAACATGCATGTCTAGATTCTGCTGCAATTGTTCAAACATATTGGACAAAAATATATGCTACCCTTGCAAACATAGATCAGAAAAAAAAAAATTAAAATCCTCCTGAAGTGCCAACAAACAGAAAACCAAAGAGCTAACCCTAGTATTAGTTCATTTTTCATATTATCTTGTAATTTAACAGGATACATTTCATTACCATTAACACTGAGGCACTTCATTGGAAACCTGGTTTCTTAACTGAACACGATGTTTCCACAGCATTAAAGAACCTACATCTTTTCAGCACGGTGTGTCTACTCCCAGCTTGCATACTCAAACCACAGTACTTCAGTACTTACATAACCAAACTCAAGATTTACTCTACACTGAGGTTCAGATTTATCTCACCTCCAAAACCATCAGGCACGTATGTTTTAAGCACAATGTTGCAGAAAACCGTTGGAAGAGAGAGTGGTTTGTTGCCCTCATTCCGAAGTGAAATGTGTCTGTAACCTGCTTGCAGACCATCCAGAGGCAGGATTCTCTGACCAATCAACTTATTATTGTCATCATACACTGCTATTCTCAGGACAGCAAGATCAGGGAGAATAACCTGGAAAGCCATAAAATGAAGACATTTAATCACTCTCACAGTATCACCCTCCTCAACTCCCATGTTTGACGCAATCTGCTCATTCACTTTGTATGCTAGAAACAGACTGTTATCATTGAAAGATGTCAGTCCCTGCAAACGGCATACTTTCAGACCTACCCTTTCCTAGAAAATATTTTTTCACCCTAAATAATGGGTAATTTCAGAATGTGCAATCCTACATCTTACAGTTATACGAGCTAAATATTTTGTCTATTTATTTTACATTATTGGAGACTAGTGACATGAACAAGCAAGCAGGTAAATACTATATGGGAAATGGTAGATACTATGACAATTGAATAGTAGGTAACACTGAATCAGGAGAAGTTGTGACAGAAAGATGGGATTTGGGATGTATCCAAAAGGGCAATGAAGAATGGAAGGAATGCAGGCACAAGCAGATGGGGATGTATGCTGAGCTATGTGTCCTGCAGAGGAGAGAAGCAGACAGAGGAGGGCAGGACAGGCTGAAATACCTGCTAAAACGGTATGCTGCCAGCAGAAGTGGCTAATCACAACATGAAGGGTATACGGTATGCACAGTGAGCAGAGATGCTGCCAGCTATCTCTATCTGTCAGCCCCCACCCTGACTGATTAAAAGAAGAGCTAAAAAAACCCTACTTTCCCCAGAACAAAGATGCTGCCTCTGTGTGCAGAGCAGCAAGAGGGAGAGAGACTAATCAAGAGGTGAAGCCTCTGTGCCAGTCTGCCTTGACTGTATGTTGAGAAAGGTCTTCCCAGTTCTTCCCTACCTGGTTATATTCATCAATGCTTATTTGGCAAAAGACCTATGAAAATTTCATCTACTATCTCTCTTAGACTTTCCCCCTGTCACTTTCATTTTAGGTCACAAAGGGCACAAAATGAAGTATGCTTTTAGTCTCTGAACCCACCTGAGCTATCATAGAAGTCCTGCTCTACTTGCTCAGGATGAGCGATAACTACACACTCTCACTGCGCTACCAGCACTGTCCCACACCTCCCCCTCACACAACACAGTTGACAACACAGAACTAGGGTTAGAATGACTGGAGCTTTAATTAAAAAAAAGAAAAAGAAAAAAAAAAGACAGAAGAACAATCAAACATTGAGAGTTACCTGAGAACAACTGTGTAGGATTAAACATCAGCTTGAGGAGAACATCGTAACCCAAACAGGGCAGGTAAGATCTCTCCTCTACAGGTCACAGATCAGTACACCTTTCATTACTTGATTGGCTCAGATAGAGATTGATCAGGGAGCAGGAGAGAGGCCTAAGTAGGTTACACTTCTCTCTCCGTTAATTTGTTCTAGGGTATCCTGGAAGGCACTCCCACCCGCAGGACATTGTAGCACAGTGCACCTGACATCTTTGTTTCCTCCAGCTAGAAGAGCTGTTCCTGCTGTGCTTATGTGACTCATCTGCCTGGTTATCGATGTATGTCTTGATTATAATGCTAAGCCTTATACGATAATGACATGAGATGTAGAAAAATCATCTCTTGGCTGACTTACACTGTAAGTTATTCAAGAGAATGTGTGACCATGTAAGTATTTATCGCAGAGTAGAGCATAAAGTCTGAGGAACATCAGCACCACCCATTATACTCATGCCATGATATACAGATCCCTCTCTTTTACACTGAAGCTGAGTGCACCCTGTACTTCACAGGCCTTTTGATTTAAGAAATCAGAAAGCAGCAGATGCTGCCCATATGGCCAACAAGCCACAGGGAGCACAATTGCCTGTCATGTACCTTAAGCATTTTCCCTGGGCCTTCTCATACACATAGAAAAGCACTTGAATTCACATTCATTTCAGAATATATTTGAATCCAGAAAAGTCTCTTGCATTAATTACATTTCTATTAAAAATCAGTTACACTGTTGAGAAAGCAGATGATGTGTGTCATATATCCAAGTGTAAAGTGGTAACAATCACATGGCAAAGTCTGTCACTTTGCAATAAAAGAGCAACAATTTTCCAAGACAAAAAAAAAAAAACAACAAAACAAAACAAAAAAAAAAAGTGTAAGCAAAACAGACATTCTCAAAGACAGCACTGCTAACACATGTAGTCTGCATGAGATTCCAGATGATAAATATCAATATATTTACATGTGTGTGAGTCATAAAGACTGAGAGATAAAAGCTGAACATGGGCAATGACAACTGATCTCTCTTTTTAAAACCCCCATACCAAGAAAAAAAAGGTCTGTTTCTCTTTTGTTATTAAAAAAA
>VXAV01010931.1:414736-425612 GCA_013399715.1 Alectura lathami | reverse complement strand
CTAAAAATTTATCCTCATATCATCTGGATTAGCCTCTCTAGACCCTTACAAGCAACTCAACCTTTTAACACTTACACAAAAAGTAAAAAGGCATATGCACTGCAAACAAAGAGAGAAAAGCCTTCAACATTTAATTAAGCAAAATGCATGTTCTGAATAAGTTAGTCTTTCAAAAAAACATTTATTTCTGCTAAAAAAATGTCATCAGTGCAGTACTGGCAATGTCACTGTTTTAGCAAGAAATAAACACACACAGATCCATTCTGATTTGAAGGCAACATACTGCAACTACATCAGATATAACAATATGTAACACTTAGCAGTAAGGTTACCCAGCACTCAGTTCCAAACTTACTTCTACATATCAAGAACAGCTGCCAAAAAGGAACATGGATGGAAACAAAGTAGGAACAGTGAGAAATCAATACACTAACCACTTAGTAAACAATTTATTTGCATGAATTATCATGGTGATTCCCACTTCAGAGGGACGCCCTAGTCTTTATTCAGTGATAAGGCCCTTCCTGACACATTAGGAAGTGGTCTCTTGTACACTGAAAGGGCTCAGAACAATAGCCAAATTCTGATAAAACACAAAAGCATCACATCTCTGCTGGCACCAAGCAGGAGAGTAACCTAAGAGTCTGTACCCATATTAAAATTGGGAATAAGAAGAGTTGAGGGGAAAAAAATGTGTCTGGATTGTGAACACGCTATATAAGTGAAACGACCTATGGTGAAAAAATTCCTTATCCACAGATTCATAGATAAGCTCAGTGCAATACAAACTCTTCGTCAAGTAGTCAACATGAAACATCCTTCTGAACAAGAATAGTTTCTAAGTAACTATACTCTTAATCACTTTTAAGGCACTGTGATCCAGTACAGAGATATTTGTAAAATATCCAAATCCTTAATACTGTGACAGAAGTCAAGATGGCAATGTATTGTTTCCTGTCTACAAATTATTGCCAGATTAAATATATATTTGTTTGATGACCTTGTGGAAGAGATTAAAGAAGAGCTCAGATTTTTCCCTGCTAACACAATATGAAGAACATAGCAGCAGACTTGCTTTTGTGCTGAGAGCGCTGCTAATTTTAAAGATTAAGCTGAAAGACCTGTAAACCTATGCAAGTACACAGAGGTAAAGATCCTCAGCTCTCTTCCTTTGTGCTCAGCATCTCCAAAGCACTACCTCTTCAAAGAATGAAAATCCTATTAACAAGATGAAGTTCTGAAATGAGGTAGATAGGAAACACCTCATTTTGGTCTTAGAGAAAGTGGAGTAACAAAATATTTTTGACAGAAGTACAGGATACATTTGGTTCTAATTTATACTAGTGCTAAATATCTTCAATTTTCAATATATGGCTCAGTATCCTTAATCTGCTGATCTAACTCCTGAATGGCTCTCTATATACCAAGAATTATTCTGCAGTCATAAAGAAGAGAATTCTGGACCCTGCTATCTCATCTTAGAAAAAGAACAATCATGAAAAGAAATAAAAATGAAGACAGAGATACCTTAAATACAGACAATTTGGCTAACACAAAAGGCCAGAATCTGAGTACACTGTAGGCTGGAATAAGCAGACTGTCTTGTCTGTAACAAGATCCAACATTGTCAAATATCTCTGCAAGAAGAAGGTGCATGAAAAATTTATGGAAGAAGCACTCTATCAGATTTTGCTGGAGTACTCAAATGCTTTTGAAGCACTTAGTGACCTTGCATTAGCTGAGGTTTACTGAGGAAACACAGGCAGCAGCAGCACAGTGCACAGGTAAGTTTGACATCTCAGATCTCTTTTAGCCATCAATGCTTCATTTAGGAGTGTTAAAAAGGGCAAAAATTATGAAGGGCCAAAAACCACCGTAATCTACAGCTCATACAATTCCAGACAAGGTCATCTGTGGCTTATTTATATGCACGGTCAGTATTATCCAAGCCTGAGGTGATTTTACCCTTGCTTGTTCCTTGCAGTCTCTCCACAGTTGCACTCCGCTTAATTCGCGCACTGGTAAAGCCAGGGAGACTAGGAGGCATTCCTCCTGATTTAATATTCAGTGCCTGTGTCTGCCTGTCAGAATCAAGGGCTTGAGAGCTTGAAGATTCAGGAAACCCATGGAGAATAGAACCGTGTTTCTCAGTCCTTACTGAGAAAGAAGTGTCTTGGTGGGATTCCCTGGTATTTTCCCTCACCTGTCGAAGTTGTGACCAGCAGATGTCCCTCTTCTCTCAACACACACATCTAAGAACTCTGTTCTGTGAAAACCACCATGCCTCTAAAGCATGAGACAGAAAAAGTCAGGACACTAGACTAGTGACAGTGCAAAAGCCATCTCCTACCTGATCAACTGGAGAATAGATTTGTCCAATATTACACAAAAATTCTGTTACAAAAACAAAAGGGCCTCTTCCTACTTCAGGTATTTCATCTGGAAAGCCAAGGCTCACACAAACACTCTGTATTGCGAGTTGCCTGTGTACAGATCGTTTCCACCCTTCAACAAAGCTTTCCATCCTGGAATGACTTCTGCAGCATTGGAGAGGTCTACTCTAAAAGCATCTGGAAAACTTGTTTGGCTGTTTCTGTATGCAGGTTCAGACAAACACAGTAGAGATTTATACAGCGAATTAGACTTCCCGGCTATGAAGAACCAGGGCAGAAGTTTTGAACTTACTGATAATTCTGCAGTATTGTAGCCAAGAAAGAGCATGAAAAAGCAGAAAGGCAAGCACACTGAAATCACAGACATTTAACTGTAGGCTGGCCAGGATATGAAAGCTTCCCTAGAGAACATGGTCTTACATACTTGGCACAGGGCTACCTGCACACATAAGCGGAAGTCATACACTTAAGAGAGTTACAGTTTAGAAATGCTTATTTGTACTAATATAAGTGGACAGCGAGAACTGTAGTAGACTGTCAGAATTATGTTCAAGTATGTTCTGCAGGTTTTTGAGAAAGACTTGCCTTGAAACATAAAACCAAACCAAAACTATGGGAAAACAGAACCTTTCTGTAACGTATTTGTGAGATACTCCTTTGGGAATCTTCTGCTGCCCTCAAGTTGTCTTCCTAACAATTTGATTTGGGCAAATAATTAATAANTTTTTTTTTTTTTTTTTAAGTAAAAAAAGAGCCATATAGTGAAACATCAACAAAAAAAAAAGATCATTCTGACGTGCTTCACCTTACAGCAAAACCATGGTGGTCTGTTTAACCATCTTAAACTGAAATCAATGTAAAAATGAAAAATACTACTCTAACTGAAAAGCTGAGATATCTAAACACATCAAAATGAAATGCTTCCTTCCAACTGCAGTCAACTTCAATGCCAAATATTACTTGGCAATAAGACTGGCATTTTACCTAAATGTTTGTTAGCATAATTAACAAAGTATTTCAGAGTGTGCTGTTCATTGTGGTGCCCTACAGGCTACCCATCAATGTGTGACTTCATGTCTCATAACACAATTGGACAAAATGTCCTTTCTCCACCATGTCCAGCTATGCCAGTATAAAAGGTTATTCCCCTCTCCTTCCCTTACTGCCTCCCACCCAACTTACCACCAGGTGTGTGTGAGCACTTTCCTGAGTAAGGTCATCTCAAACATCAGTGTGAGCTTCATTTCTAAATAGGTAATTCACTTCTTTGGGGTGAATTATGATTGTTCACACAAACTCTTCTACCAGCAGGGCAGTGGGAACACTGCTTTCTGGCAGGGATGGTCCTTGGCAGCACAACTGAATCTGGGAAAGAATGACTGTCAGGACAAACTAACCCCTTTAATAAAGAAAGTGAAAAGAGCTGACTTAGAATAATCTTTTAAGCTAAAATTCTCAGTGCATTGCCGAAGTGCCTGAGTGAAGAACACGGCAAGTCCAGATTTTGGGTTGTTAAACTACAACACCTTCACTGGACTTTTTCCAACTTTGGATAGGTAGCCTATAGCCCGAGTGCCTTCACATCAGCACTGCACCACTTCTGCGCTAAGGAAATTTGCCTCCAAATACTCACAGGCCCTTTCAAATGTCCGAAATTGGGGAAAGCAGATTATCAGATTACTTGGTCAAAGAAGTCCATCCAGGAAGAGAAAAAAAAAAAACCAAACACACACATACCTCATGTGTGTTTTGCCTTTAGCTCACAACTCTTTATACAACCTGATTTAATCAGGATTGCAAACATTAGATTTAAATTTCCACCTTTTATACACACTCTCTACTACCCCACTGAAGTTGCTTTAGGAGTGGCCATTACAGCTGCTTGTAATCAGAGACAGACTATACCCTATTTTGTAGTTGTTTTGTTTTAAGAGTGGAAATGAAAACCAGTTTCTCAGCTGAAAACACCAATAGAATTTAAGTAGATAGAATGTAAATACCAGAGTTGGAGCTTGGAGACAAGTAGAGACATAATAAACACACACTTTCTGTTGGAATAGTTATACTTGAAGTTCAGTGATAACTTGGCCAGAATTGCCACGCACATCACCACAAAAAGCAGAGGAACATGGAGCTGCCCCAGTGCAGCGATGAGGACAGTTCACTACTGACAGCCTGTGATGAGCCCTGCCTGGAGGGAAGGGTTAACTGCTGCCAAAAGCAGACAGCAGCCCTGTGCATCCCACAGCATCCCCGCCCACCTGCAACAATCGGGGCACTCCTAAGGGACTGTCCCTATACTATATTACGCTGTCCTATCCAGGTGGCAGAATCTGCTTTCCACTGATCCCACTCCTTATGGCATGGGTGGCCTGAAGAAGGCAGGAACTTGCACTCACTCTCTTCTCTGTCACAGTTACTCAGTCCCATCTACAATCCAGCCTTCAATGAGCAACAATTACTTCTTGTCTCATTTTAAAGTATTATTTACAGAAGTATAGTATCTTTTTGACATCTTTCTGTCAATAAAGGTTCTAGGCTTTTGTATTTGGATCTGTCACCGAATTCCCTTGTTTTAAAGTATCCCAGTCATGCGTATCAGTCCCAACCTTGGTTTATCTGAATAAGGGCCAAAGCTTTTGCAGCAAGCAATGCTCACTTTTCTCCTGGCAACAGGGGAAAACAGCAAACAACTTCAGATGCATCCCCTATCCATATCTGGGCTACAAAAGCTTTTTCTCTAAACTCTTCTCTCTGTCATTTCACAGTGGGTGCTTTGTTCTGAATGTGCATTATACCAAGGCCAATTCTAAACTGCAATAGTAGCTGCATTACTACTTAATGACATGTAAAGACTCACTGTTTTTAGAGCAAAGTTGCTATGTTCCAGACAAAAGATGTTTTCTCATGAACAAAGAATTACCAAAGAACAGCTCTATGTGCAGATAATTCCTATTTCATTTCAGCACTGAGGTACAGTAGCAAGTTGATGCACTCCTTATATAGAAAAGACCAACACAGTATAGGCCAAATCAATTTCCGCATGTCCATATCCCCAGCAAAGTTGCAGCTTTAGATATAACTTAGAAAGCTCTACATTGGCTTTGGCTTGAACTACCTTACTGTCTCTGCCTTGTCTCTCAAACATCCATCAGGTGGATGATCACTGTTGACAAAATACAGATATATACTTTTTGGTGGTAAAACTCCCAAATGCGAGACACTTACACCTATGGGCCTTTCAGAACCTACCCACAAGCAGACCATAGTATGACACTTCATTTTTGATAGCATTGTGGTGGTTAATGAAGCAGTTCGTATTTTAGACAGTATAATCAGCTCACCTGTTGTGACAGTCTGTGTAACTGGTCAACCTACTCCGCACAAATCAGTCAGTCTAATACAGTTTGCTGATATTGAAGAGGGCTAACAAACTTAANCCCCCCCCCCCCCCCTTTTTTTTTTTAATAAATCAGACATTATTGGGCTAAGTGTAAAAGTGAGTGAATGCTGCCAGCATCTCCTTTACTTTGCCTCTTAGATGTCTGCAAAACATAATTGTGGCATGTTATCTCCCTGACAGCCTTCTGAAAATACACACAGTAAAACCAATTTAGCGTATCCGTGTAAGCTATACAAGTTAAGTCTCCCTTCATTGGCGTTTACTCAGTATTCCTGGTGTTTAAAAATATAAGAATGCAAGCAATGAAAAATCAGCTAGGTCTGCCAAGGGATTTAATGATGATGATGATTCAACAAATAGACACTCTGTTTTAAAGAAGGATATCTAGCAGGTGTATACTACTCATCATTATTCAGTATTTATCTCAGAGGCAAAACAGGGTATAATACACTGTTAAGCCTAGACGACCAGAAAAGAAAAGCAAAAAATGTGAGTTTTTAAAATCCTATGAATCTCTGGATCTAAGCAACTAGCACACTATCAGTACTCTGAATCAAGTTTTCCAGAGCAGTTCACAACAGATAGATCAAGTACCAGGCCTTGGTGGAGCCACAGAACTTGCATTGTGAACTCAAATCTTTAACTCTCAGGAAAGATGACGTGTAAAAGAGCACCATTGTTTTCCTAAGACTGTTCCATGTAAACGGGAAGCAGAAAAGAACCTGGGTACGCTCGAATTCTCTTAACTGTACAGATTTTCTTTCCTGCTTTTGTTTTTTCAAATAATATGAACCACATGGTACACTTAGGTTATCACTTAATAAAATTTTGAAGGGCTGAGCTCCACTCACCAGGAAAATAAAAGTAATTGCACTTCTCTTCAGCATCACTATGTGTTATAAATTCACAGCATAACCTCCACATAGTCTACTGTGCAAGTACCACATACAGATGCCAAACAGTTAAGGGGAATGCTGTGTCCTGTAGGTCTCTCTACTTTTCATAAATTACCATGCAGGCAGAGGCTGATAAAGTCAATACGTCTTGTCACCATGGCACAGAGCATAATACAGGACGCTCCAAATGGATGTTTGTTGTCCTTTCGCAGAGTGTTACAGCAGACACTTAAACTGGTACTTCAGTCAGCCACGAAAGCTGACTGACTTCAGAAAAACAATTGTGTACTATTGAGAAGCTCTCATTTTTTTTCCTCTCCCACATACTTTAACTGTGAAATACCTTGGCTATTTCTGTGTTTTCCGCTACCATGAAAGTGAAACTGATGTTCACCAAATCTGTGCCACTGCAAACACACACTATCCGTCCTTCCAACTCATTTTCAGATTTTCCAACAGCCTCAAGTGCAGTTAGTATTTTGGGATCCTGTTAAACAGAATAGATAGGTTGTTACATTTGCAATCTTTTGTTATGCAATGCACTTTGATCTCTGTATACATTAACATCTTTAAACCTTTGACAATCATCTTAAATGTGTGCTTTCACTAAAAAACTGTATATTCTAACAAATATGAACACAAATGTGAAAGCTCAGATGTAAATAAAGTACTTTAAATACATTTCATAAAGTTAAATAAGAAATTACATCTATTTTAGTCATGAAAAAAGAAAAATGAATAACTCCAAGGAATGGAAACCGAGAAACACTATTAATCTCTAAGTAAATTATTCCCATGTAGTTAAGTCTGTAATTACAGAGAGTTATGATCTGTGTGACTTTTTGGCTGTTTCTTCATGATACATTGTACAAGCTAGTCTCTCTGCTGAGGGTCAAGTGTTACAGATTTATTGGGCATAAAGAGCAAATTACCTACGTACAGACAGAGGTGAAGTCTGAACGATACTGGTATGGTAGTCTGCAGATGAAGCATGGGGTTGTCTGTACCACCACTTCTCATGCCCCTTTCTCTATGGGGGAAGCACTTTAGTTTATGGAGTCCCAAGAGAACTACTAACAGATGGTTACCTACAGTTAACACAGAAATACTCCGCACTTGAAAGTGGAAATGCAGAGATGTTAACAGATACCTTGCTTCACAACAAATTTTCTAAACTAAAGACCTGGAGGAGAGAGGCCCAAATTTCATCTCAGAAAATTCTGCTTACACTTTCTCAAGAATACCATTTTAAATAATGCCAAAGTTCTAGGTTTCTACAGAAATCCTGGCTAGTCTTTCTGGTGATGCTCTTCAAAATTGCCGTGACCACTGATCCTGGTGACTGCTGCCCTCCATAACGACTTAACTGTATTAGCAGGGCTGCAAACAAAGCTTTCCAGGTTTTACATCAATGTAACAAGAAACAACAAATTTTAAACAGATAGTAAAAAAAAATTGGAATACAAAACTCTTTTCTTCTTCAGATTCTTTAAACATGTATCACAACATAGTGTTAGAAAAAAAATTTGAACTCCTACTACATACACTGAGATCTTTTGTTCAGCTTTCACAGCATTCTGAAATGTGGGCACTGTACTAAATCAGGAAGACCAGACTACAGAATCTTCCCACTGCAATCACGCCAAATCAGTTGAGTTTAAAACTATAAATTTTAGGTTGTGATTGCAAAAGAAACGGTGTGTCATTGGTACTTTTTAAAGAAGTGAACTCCACTCTGCATTTCACCTTCCATTTAAATATTATCTGTTTTAAGGAAGAGTATAAACCAACTATAGAGTACCTTTGGAACAGCTCCAAAACGAACACTGTTGATCAGGGAACATTCTAAAACTTGTCCTTCCTGAAATGGTTAAAAAAAAAAGTACAAGTTCAAAGGTCCGTTAGGCAGCAAAAATAATGAATTTTACTTGCAATCACTGTTAATTAACACTGAACAGTACACTTCTCTTATATTTCTGTTAAATCCCCCTTCAGTATTTCATTCCTGTAAATTCTGAAAGAACAGAACTAAGGTAAGTTTTGTATATAAAGTAACACAATATTTTAGATTTTTAAAAACTAGCCTGAGTATAAACAAAGAGGGATAATATGTAATATTCCCAAGATAACCATAGTATACCTTTCCTTCACTTTTCCAGCTCAGAAAAAAGCCAAATTCATCCACTTGAAAGAGACAGTTGCTTTCAAAGAGAAAAGATTCCTACAAAAAAAAAAAAAAAATACAGACCATTATTTTAGACAGTTTGACAAATGCCATAAATTAATCTACTGTTCAAAAAATGATTGTTTCATTTTTCCCCAGGAAAATTAGCCATTCCTAAGCAATCAGAAATATGGAGGTAGACTTATGAAATATGATAATTTTTAGTCACGTCTTTTTGCCAACATTTGAAACACTAGGATGCACTTAATATGTTCATACTTCTCTTTGCAACCACAAAACTTTTTTTTTTTTTTTTGTTTAATAAAAACCGTGATTCTTACCTCCAAAATCTTAATGAAAATTGAATATTTCAAACTATGTAAAGGTCAAAATTACGTGTTCGTCAATACTACATTCAGGATCAATTGGCCACATTTTGTTTTAACATTCAGAAATTGGGAAGCACTTTTCTGTTAGACTATGACAGTACCTATGCTGGAAGTATTTTGTAACCAGAGTATCTGGCAAGCAGAATTTGAAGAATATTGACTAGCAGAGAAATCAAGAAAGGATAGCATACCAGAGGGACTAGAAAAGACAAAATATCAGATTAGCTGAACTAAAAAAGAAATTTCCTCCACGCACATCCAGCCTCAATTTATGCATCATAAACTAAGATAAAATGTAGGATAACATTGTGCAGAATCAATCATATCTTCAATAAAAAAGGATCCAGGACTTCCTTAATTGAAAATCAACAAGCACGTGCAGCTACAGCACTGCTCACTGCTCAGAGATCAATGTATGGTTCTACAATAATGACTGAGGTTCCTTGCTGCCTTGTCCTCCTCTGAGCACACAGCAAGGACAGCAAGCACATCAGAGGTGTGCCCCCCAGCCCAGCAAAAGATATAGGACCTCACGGGGTAGTCACCACTGCCATTTTGGTGTCTGCCATGGAACAAGGGCATCACGTGGGCTGAGGTACAGTCACATTCCAGTCAGGCCTTATCCTGACTTGACACTAGGCATGATGTCAAGCAAGTACCTGGGTCCAGAGCTGGGTAATGTATTTGAGCCCTCCTAGATGGACACAGCCAAAAGAGTTATGCTGATTTTAGGATAATCCTTCCTTTTCCCTGGACGCATTCATTACTGAATGGTGTCTACCACTTCTGGGCAACATTTTTTGTCCTCAAATGAGATAGACAGAACTTAAGGACTGATGTACTGTAGTTTCCATCCAAGTAGTAAATAATTATGTTGATTTCACAGGCAGGAGAGCTGAGATAGGAAGTAGAATGTTACTGCAGCTCAGTCTGAACCAAAACCACTACACAAGTTTTCAGCACGCACTGCTCTGCCCATCTTTCTCCACCATAGTTTCTATTTTCCTGCCTTCATCCTAGCACTCATTCCTCATGAAATGTACTCATTGCCTGACACCTCAGATATACTAGTTTCACATCTCTTGGAGTCCTGTAATATTTCATATAAAAACACGTCTAGCTACCAATCAACATGACTGCCTCTTGCATTTTCCAGAAAGATTACTTACATAATCACAGGCAGGCAGACTTTTTGTCATCTATTGCACCCCCATCTATCAAATAGCTCTTGATGTACCAAAAATGTTGTTTCCACAAAGTTGCTTATATAAACTACATTCATGTTGATTCCTACCCTAGCCTTGATTCTTTTCACTAATTACTTTTTCTCCAATTTTCTCCTTGTACTGTAAGGAAAGCACCTACCATGAGATCACATACATGCAACACGACTAGAAAGATTCCTAATCATGTCTGGTCTTTTTTTCCTCATACTCTGAGACAGTCCTGTTCTAGACTCAGACTTTTCAGCAGTCAAATATGATACTGCTTTGCTCAAAATACAGTTTCACTATTTTGTAACCCTGCCAGATAGGGGACTCACATACCAGTAAAATATGGATCAAGACAGTGTTCCACATTACAATAACCCAGATTTCTCTTGTGCTCTAGCAAAACTTGGACACATTAAA
>VXAV01010931.1:402501-414256 GCA_013399715.1 Alectura lathami | reverse complement strand
AGTCTCTGTTTTTTTTTTTTTTTTTTTTTTTTTTTTACAGCCCTTGATGATTCCTTGTAAAATTGAAGATGAAATATACAGTTAGTCACCCAAATGAAAGTCTTTTAATGTTTCCAGAAGAGTCCCCCTTCAATAAAGAAAACCAGACTTCCAGCTGTAACATAGCAAACCTGGAGTGCACTGCAGCAAAACTTTCAGTTAGCAATGCAGATAGCATGTCACATGGTTGGACAGACAATATTCTGCTCTTAAGATGGCAAGTAAGATCCCCTTTCTACGGAGTTTTGGAAGCAAATAAATTCTACTGCAAGGACAAAGACTTCTGGTTTTCCTATTTATACCTATATATGCACAGCATTATCATGAGTGCCCAGCAGGGTATGCTGACCTACAGTACAAAAGCATTTCATCTCAAGAAGTTTCGTTCTCCTTGTCACTACACCAAGGACCCAGATGCCTCACTTAGCATTCTTGATATCACACCAAGATCTGAGCATTTGAACTCTTTTCTGTACCTGTTCATTCTTAGTTTCTCATCTAAAGTGCAAGAGAACAAACATGGGCCATGCTCTCTCACTTGGATGCTCACAGACTGAATTTCTAAAACTGCATTTTCTGAAATAAAAATAAAGCTTTTAGGAACCTCCCTTCTAAAACATTCAATGTCTAGTAGTATCTTCTTAGTTTATCTGTCCCTAAAACTGAAAATACAGGCTAAAACAACTGTCCCTAACTTGACAGTCCTTGTGCTTTAAAAACAAAAACAAACAAACAAACAAAAACACAAAAACATTTTAACTACATTTCAAAAGGTAACAGGAAAATCCTAACATCCCTGAAGACACTCACTTAGATAACTTCCTGTCCAAACAAGATTAAAGACAGACTCTGATAAAATTACTACCATAGATGTATCAATGCTAAATATAAGGTAAATGTCTCAGTCCTTTATTTTGCCTGTCTGTGTAAAACGTCCTGTTTTGGATTCCTTTAATAGATTTGGATTAAAGCACAGCTGAAACTGCAATCACAGTAAACACATTTCAGACAGATTACAGGTCGATTTTCTAATGGAGATAAAAATTACTCCAGATCTCAAATTATGCATCTGAATCAGAACATAAACGCTTTGTGTGCTCCTACTTTCCTCTGTAAGATGTAGGTCCTCAGTTTACANTGCTTTATGTATCTGCAAAGATGAAAGCTTTATGAATATTACAGCTATGTTGATCCTAATCTCCCTTTCTCTTGCTCAGGGTTTATTGCAAATCAGAGGGATTAAACTTATTTTAAAGTTATTTCTTTTAAAAGCAAAAATCCGTATAGCAATGAAATGTAATGGTATTTCCTCCCCATACAGCTATGTGAAAATCTGTGTGCAATGAAACCAAAACACAAAATATTCTGAAACATCTGCATACTGAAAAGAGAATAGCAAATGAAATGCAACTGGCCTCTTACCTCCTCATATCTATCAAACACAGCTCCGTCTTGCATAAAAGAGGGAACTGGCTTCTGCCAGTTAAATTCGTAAGGTTTTGCCATGATTACAGAAGAAAAACCTGAAATGGAAGGAAACAGTAGAGTTCAACTGCTATCTTTTAAAAGGACAATTTCAAAGTCTAAACAGAAAAAAATAGTGATTGTTACCTTTTCCATTCACAAAGGGATAAAAGTCACAGTGCATTTCCAAATGAAGAACTTTCCTGGCAAGAATATTTTTGTTTCATAACTCAAAAAAAAAAAAAATTATAAAATGTGTGTCAACCTGATTATTTGAAAAACCACCTGGTGCTGTAAGTTTAAATACCTGTTACATCAGTCCTAGAGTATAACAAGTCTGGGGATAACACTACTCTAGGTGACACAAAATATCACAACTTATAATACACAAGTATTATCAGTTATATTACCAGTATAGGCTGACCCCCCATGCTACTGTCTGTACCACAAGCAAACAACAACTTACCCTGTTCTTGCCTGCTTGCCCTAACCCTCCTCTGACAACTGCTCCAGATATGCCGCTCAGAAGAAAAGCTATTATACAGAGTAAGAATATAAGAACGCACAGAGCTCTCGCTTGGTAGTTCTTTGGAGAAGCTAGGGTATCCTCCTTGGGAACCACCATTTATTTCTGTACGAGCCCAGCACTCCTCCTTGCTCAGAACAGGTCTGAATGTTTTCCCCTTCTGTGTCCCCCAGAACAGTCTAGTACACACAGTGTACTAGCAAATAGTGGCCCTGCTTTTCCCAGACCCAAGCTCCTGACACAAAAGGCTTTCCACTAACCAGGAACAGGATGGGTCTTCTGCAACAAAGCAACATGTAGCTGTTAGACCATACCAAATAAAAACCATCCTACACAAGAATCATTTGAAGCCACACTACTCCAAAAGCAAACTCAGTGCTGCAACTTGTAATTCACTTTTCTATTCCTTCTGCACCAAGAGACAACCGTCCTAACCAGAGTACTGGTTAGTCTTACCTTTGCTGGACGGACCTACAGATAGGAGGAAGTTGCTATCCCAAGGCCTTGTCCTCTCACCACACTTTACTCCCTAGTCCTCACCACCTTGAAGGCACTGCTATTGGAAAGTGCCAGTGAACTCCCCTGCCCTCCATTCCAGGATAAAGGCACTGCTTCTCCCCACTGCTGTGTTTGAAATGAGGTTCAACACGTTGATGAAGGTCAGAAACATCTAAATTTCAGGAAGCAGGAAGCAAATCCTGAGGAAAAGATCTCTCTATGTTTGCCCTAGTCTTACGTTTATCTGCTATTGACCATCTCTAGCAACATGATACAGGGTAAGTTTAACAAGCACAATTCTTACTCTGTTATAATGCAGGCATCTAGCCCAAGTAAAGCTCGTCTGAGTGAGCAGAACAAAAAGCGTACATAAAATTAAATGGAAAGCATGACAGTCCATGTAATCTATGCTATGAAAACTATCATTGCAGAGCTTGCTTATGCCAAAACTGAATAGCAGACTAAAATATTACCAATTAGGTTACAATGCTTCCATTATGTTCTTAGACTGAAATGTCTACTCTGATTGAACTTCAAAACCAAAATAGATATGTGTTTAAAAAATTTAAGAATTTTGTTGTACCTTTCTTCTCTGTCATGTTCTCAGTGTTATCAAAGATGTTCTAGCAAGAAAAAAACAAGAACTACAAAAGGACTGTGGTGATACTTCTAAAGGACTCTGTCCAAAACTACCTTTAAGAACAGCTACTTTTGACATTTTATATTGAAAAAAAATATTCTTACGCTTAAAAAAAAAAAAATTGCATTTTGATGCTGCCTATTTCTTCATCTTCTGCCTTTTCTTGATGACTGATGTATAAACATCAGATACATAGCGTGTTTCCAAAGCCTTGTATATTACATGAAAACATTCTCTGTAACCATCAAAAGTACATTTTAACAGTAATATACAGCACCATTAAGTGTTCCTTTCTGCTGAAATACTCACCCATACCATTTTTTAATGAAGTGATGCTTTGAACAAAATAGAGCACAAAGCACTAGGACCAAGAAAAAATCAGCTACGTTTAATACTCTACAAAATGCTATTTTTTACCCTAAGCCCTATGCATTTGGTTCTTACTACTCTGTAAAGGAGTAATAATACTTTCTTTGTGAGGATTGTGATGTTTTGAGATCTTTTCAGTGAATGTGCCAAATCAATGAAATGTTATTGTTATTTAAAATACACTTATAATTTTAGGTTCTCTTCCAGGGCTGCTTTTTCCTCATCCCATGGAGGAAGCTGCATAATAGGACAGAGCTCCCACTGCAGTAACATGACAGTGTCTTGTTCCATGAAGTTCTCACACTTCACAGAGTAGTCCTGGATAATCACAGCACACTGAAAATTTAGTGCTTGTTCTTACAGCAAAGCTACATTTAGAGAAACATCTTCTGAAAGTAGTTTTCTGACTTCACAGACAATATATTAACAGCGGAAGACAAAACCAGAGGCAACAATACCCTAGGCTATACAGCAGCTCCTCACAGATCTTCGGAAATATCCCTTAGATTTAAAGGCAACATAAAACACACAAACCTGAAGTGATAAACACTCCATTTTTACAGCACATTGTCCATTCCCCTATAAACTACTTTTATCTATTTAAATGACTTTTACTATCAGAATTTTCCAAAGAAGAAAATTAACTTCTAATATGATAGGTAGTTTAGGCAGCAATACATGCTGCCATCATGTCAAGTCCTTCTGGGAAAAGCAGATGTATTTTGTACCATATTATAAGAAATCTGACAACACTTTTAAGGCTATAAAGCATACTCTCCCACAGTTCCCATACTACATCCACAGCCTTTAGCCTTTTTTTTTTTTTTAATTCTCCAAACTGACACTTATAGAGACATAGAATTTAAAACCTACAAGCTCTGCAACTGTTCTGAACCCCTGCATAAGATACATCATAACATTTCATCCAACAACTAACACTCTTAATTCTGTATGTAAAAAGTGTTTGAATGGGCATGAGCTCAGAAAGACTAATTACCTTAGCACTACAAATATGGAACTTTAACTATTTCAGTTTTGTTGAGCTCATCATCCAGTCACTGAAACATAGGCTCCTTTACAGATATCTCCTCCTTGTCTGGGTACTTAGTATGATGAAGTTGTCCCATTACCACATCGCTGAAATTAAATAGATTGAACTCGTCAGTTCTTGCTGCAATGCACTTTACAAATCTTGGAGTCAGCCTGAACCCTCTCCAGTTTCCCAGCAGCATTTCTGAAGCTGGGGGTCTGGACCAGGACATGGAAGGCTAGCACAGCCCTCTGTCACACAAGCCAGAATTATTGTCCTTCTTATTCAGGGGCAGCCAACATGGCTTCACCAAGGGGAAGTCATGCTTAACCAACCTGATAGCCCTTTCTGAGGACATTACCAGGTGGATAGATGATAAAGCAGTGGATGTGGTCTATCTTGATTTCAGGAAAGCATTTGACACCGTCTCCCACAGTATCCTTGCGGCTAAACTGAGGAAGTGTGGTCTGGACGATCGGGTAGTGAGATGGATTGTGAACTGGCTGGAGGAAAGAAGCCAGAGAGTTGTGGTGAATGGGATGGAGTGCCCCAGGGTTCGGTACTGGGACCGGTACTGTTCAATATATTCATCAGCTACTTGGATGAGGGGATAGAGTGCACCCTCAGCAAGTTTGCTGATGATACAAAACTGGCAGGAGTGGCTGACACGCCAGAAGGGTGTGCTGCCATCCAGCGAGACCTAGACAGGCTGGAGAGTTGGGCAGGGAGAAGTTTAATGAAACTGAACAAGGGCAAGTGTAGAGTCTTGCATCTGGGCAGGAATAACCCCAGGAAGCAGTATAAGTTGGGTACTGACCTGTTGGAGAGCAGCGTAGGGGAAAGGGACCTGGGGGTCCTGGTGGACAGCAGGATGACCATGAGCCAGCACTGTGCCCTCGTGGCCAAGAAGGCCAATGGCATCCTGGGGTGTATTAGAAGGGGTGTGGTTAGTAGGTCGGGAGAGGTTCTCCTCCCCCTCTACTCTGCCCTGGTGAGACCGCATCTGGAGTATTGTGTCCAGTTCTGGGCCCCTCAGTTCAAGAAGGACAGGGAACTGCTGGAGAGGGTCCAGCGCAGAGCCACCAGGATGATTAAGGGAGTGGAGCATCTCCCTTATGAGGAAAGGCTGAGGGAGCTGGGTCTCTTCAGCTTAGAGAAGAGGAGACTGAGGGGTGACCTCATTAATGTTTATAAATATGTAAAGGGTGGGTGTCAGGAGGATGGAGCCAGGCTCTTCACTGTGACATCCAGTGACAGGACAAGGGGCAATGGGTGCAAGCTGGAACATAGGAGGTTCTGCTTAAATATGCGGAGAAATTTCTTCACAGTGAGGGTGACAGAGCACTGGAACAGGCTGCCCAGAGAGGTTGTGGAGTCTCCTTCTCTGGAGACATTCAAAACCCACCTGGATGCGTTCCTGTGCGATCTGATCTAGGTGTTCCTGCTTTGGCAGGGGGATTGGACTAGATGATCTTTTGAGGTCCCTTCCAATCTCTAACATTCTATGATTCTGTGATTCACATGACCTCACATTTAGCTGCAAGAAAACACGCTTGATTGCTCATAATTTAGCAAGCAATCAAATTCTGTCTCAGAATTCTGTCGCAGGAACTCAAGCTCTTTGTTACTTACCTGCTCACCAATCTCTTCTCTAGCTCTGCTCTCTCTCAGGTCAATACAGTTTACAGATGAACTGAGACAGATGAAGTGTGAGAGAAAGATGGCTTGAGTACATGTCCAAGGAATCAGACAAACCGTAACAAACAAGATTTTTAAGCCATATGCTTTGGCAGCAGTCTAGAAGGTGAAGAAAAAGTTCTCTCCTTTGACAAAAGCTCTTTTCAATCTCTTACATCTCTTATAATCCTCTCCAAAACCTGTTTGTCCATAACCCTCTCAGCTTTTCAGATCATCAAAATAAAATATAAAATTGTCCCTGGCCACTCCTTGGAGCTCTTTGAACCTTCATCAATTTCTAAGCAGTTCAATCAAAGCTAAAAAACAAACAAAAAACCACCTATCCACCAAACAACCAAACAAATACAACATTTCAACATGCATTTGATTGCAAATACATGCATGCGTATACCATCACAATGATGAGAATCAAGAAATACTCCCTTTAAAGAAAATACTTATAAAACGAAGACTTAACTGACAGAGATAGATGATTTAGGAACTAAATTTTAAAACAGTCAAATTCTACATCTAAAGCTTTTAAACAGCCTTTAAAAACTAAAATAAAAATATTTTCACTGATTTAGGATTCTTAAACTATAAAAATGTCTCTGAATACATATTGTTCACAAAAGCAGAAAAAAAAACTCTCATGTAAAATACACCTCAGGTCTTCATCAATGACCACAAGGGAGAAGCAGATGAAGTCTCTCAAGTGCGGTAGTTCAATGTCTTTTAAGCTATCTCCCTTCCTTTCAACACTGATTTATTCCTGAAGTCATAATTTGGGTCACATGAGAAAAAACATCTTTTGATTCACCTGGAGTACCAAAAAGGTGACAACACCAAATTAACCATATCCAGAACAGCATTATTTAACGCAAAGTCTTCCTCTTTTATATCCTTTGCTTTACTATGCTAAATCTGGGGTGCAGGGGGTGAATGGACTATAAATCCTGTTTTTTTTATTCTTTGACCAAACAAAGGACAAGGTGTGGCTGAACAGGAGGAGGAAAGGATTCTGTTAATACAAAGCAGACAAATGTTTGGGGAAAGAAGTGATATTCTAAACAAACCCACAGGACTGGCTAGCATGATGGATAGGATACTCCTTGGATCCCATAAACATCCTGTCAATGTTGAGACAGTGTTGGAAAGGACAGCAGGATCCCTTAGAGCTGATCTCCCCCAGCCTAAAACACAGTAACTCTCAATTTTCGCACTTTGCTTAGCCATGAGCATTCTAACAATACCTGTACCATTTTCTTTAGCAATAATTGTTTTTGCCTCTGGAATCATAGAATCATTAAGGTTAGAAAAGATCTCCAAGATCATCTGGTGCAACTGTCAACCTATCACCACCATGCCCAGTAAAGCATGTCCCTAAGTGCCACACCTACATGTGAACACCTCCAGGAAAGGAAACTCCTCCCTGGGCAGCCTGTTCTAGTGCCTGACCACTCTCTCAGAGAAGTGGATTTTTCCTAACATCCAACCTGAACCTCCCCTGGCACAGCTTGAGGCCGTTACCTCTCACCCTATCACTGTTACCTGGGAGAAGAGGCCGACCCCCACCTATCTACAACCTCCTTCCAGGTAGCTGTAGAGAGCAGTGAGGTCTCCCCTGAGCCTCCTCTTCTCCAGACTGAACAGCCCCGGTTCCTTCAGCTGCTCCCCACAAGACTTGTGCTCCAGGCCCTTCACCAACTTTGTTGCCCTCCTTTGGCCATGCTCCAGGGCCTCAACGTCCTGCTTGTAGTGAGGGGCCCAAAACTGAACACAGCATCTGAGATGCGGCCTCACCAGTGCTGAGTACAGGAAGGCAATCACCTCCCTAGTCCTGCCGGCCACGCTATTTCTGATACAAGCTAGGTTGCCGTTGGCTTTCTTGGCCACCTGGGCACACTGCTGGTTCATGTTCAGCCAGTTGTCCACTAGCACTCCCAGGCCCTTTTCCTCTCCACAGTTCTCCAGCCACTCTGCCCCAAATCTGTAGCATTGCACGGGGTTATTGTGACCAAAGTGCAGGACCCAACACTTGGTCTTGCTGAACCTCATGCAACTGGCCTCAGCCCACTGACCACTGTCCAGGTCCCTCTGTAGAACCTTCCTACCCTCAGGTAGATCAACACTTCCTCCGAACTTGGTGTTACCTGCAAACTTACTGAGGGCGCACTCAATGCCTTCATCCAGATCATCAATAAAGCTGTTAAACAGGACTGGCCCCAGCACTGACTCCTGGGGAACACCACTTGTGACCGGTTGCCAGCTGGATTTAACTCCACTCACCACCACCCTCTGGGCCCGGCCATCCAGCCAGTTTTTTACCCATTGAAGAGTACACCTATCCAAGCCACGGGCTGCCAGCTTCTCCAGGAGAACACTGTGGGAGACAGTGTCAAAGGCTTTACTGAAGTCTAGGTAGACCAAATCCACAGCCTTTCCCTCATCCACCAGGCGGGTCACCTGGGTCACAGAAGGAGATGAGGTTGGTCAGGCAGGACCTGCCTTTCGTGAACCCATGCTGGCTAGGCCTGATCCCCTCGTTGTCCCTCACATGCCATGTGATTGCACTCAAGACGATCTGCTCCATAACCTTCCCTGCTACTGAGGTCAGGCTGACAGGCCTGTAGCTCCCCAGATCCTCCTTCCGACCCTTCTTGTAGATGGGCGTCACACTGGTAAGCCTCCAGTCATCCAGGACCTGCACAGTTGACCACACCTGCTGATAAATGATGGTGAGTGGCCTGGCAAGCACTTCCACCAGCTCCCTGAGTACCCTCAAATGGATCCCATCCGGCCCCATGGACTTGTGACAGTCTAGGTGGAGTAGCAGGTCCCTGACTGATTCCTTCTGAATTGTGGGGGGTTTATTCTGCTCCCCATCCTTGTTTTCCAGGCCAGGGGGATGAATACCCTGAGGATGACTGGTCTGACTATTAAAGACAGAAGTAAAGGCATTGAGAACATCAGCCTTTTCCTCATTCTCAGTGGTAATATTCTGTGCTGCATCCAATAAAAGATGGAATTTCTCCTTGGCCCTCTTCTTGCTGTTAATATATTTGTAAAAACATTTTTTGTTATCTTTCACAACAGTGGCCAGGTGAAGTTCTTGCTGTGCTTTCGCCTTTCTAATTTTCTCCCTGCATGTCCTCGCAACATATCTGTACTTTTCCTGAGTTGTCTGTTCTTTTTTCCAAATAAGGTAAATTCTCTTTTTTTCCTTCAAGTCTCAGCAAGAGTTCCCTGTTCAGCCAGGCCAGTCTTCCTCCCTGTCGGCTCATCTTGCAGCACACACGGACGGCCTGATCCTGTGCCTTTAAGATTCCCTTCCTGAGGAATGTTCATCCTTCCTGGACCTCTTTGCCCTCCAGGACCAACTCCCAAGGGACTCTTCCAACCAGTGTCCTAAACAGTTCAAAGTCTGCCCTCCTAAAGTTCAAGGTAGCAGTTTTACTGACACCCCTCCTGACTTCACCAAGAACAGAGAACTCTACCATTTCATGGTTGCTATGACCAAGACAGCTTCGGACCACCACGCCTCCCACCAGTCCTTCTCTGTCTGTAAACAGCAGGTCTCGTGGGGCACCTTCTCTCACAGGCTTTCTTACCAGCTGCATCAGGATGTTATCTTCCACACACTCCAGGAACTTCCTGGACTGCTTTCTCTACACTGTATTGTATTTTCAACAAATATCAGGTAAGTTGAAGTACCCCATGAGAACAAAGGCTAGCAATTGCATGACTTCTGCCGGCTGCTTGTAGAATGCTTCATCCATCTCTTCATCCCGGTTGGGCATCTGTAACAGACTCCCACCAGGATATCAGTCTTGTTGGCCTTTCCCCGATCCTTACCCATAAGGACTCAACCTTATCATTCCCAGCACCAAGCTCTACAACATCAAAACACTCCCTAACATGGAGAGCTGCACCACCACCCCTCCTTCTTTGCCTGTCTCTTCTGAAGGGCTTGTATCCATCCAGTGCGGCACTCCAGTCATGAGAGCGATCCCACCACGTTTCAGTGATGACGACTAAGTCATAGTTTTCCTGCTGCACAATGGCTTCAAGCTCCTCCTGTTTGTTGGCCATGCTGCGTGCATTGGTGTAGATGCACTTCAGTTGGGCTACTGGTTTCACCTCCAACCCTGGCACACTGCTCCTAGGCTCATCTCTAGCAAGCCTGGTTTTAACGCCCTCCCCCTTCAGACCTAGTTTAAAGCCCTCTCAATGAGCCCTGTCAGCTCTTGTGCTAGAATTCTTCTTCCCCTTTGAGATAGGTGGACCCCATCTGCTGCCAGTAGGGCAGGTACTAAATAAAGTACCCCATGATCAAAAGAAAAAAAAAAAAAACAAACCAAAATTCTTCCAATGGCACCGACTTCTTAGCCATATGTTGATCAGATGCATCTTCCTGCTCTTCTCAGTATTCTTCCCTGCCACTGAAGGGATCAAGGAAAACATCTCCTCCTTTAGCTCTGCCACCAGGCTCAGTAGATAATATTCCTGCTCACACCGCATGCGGGTGGTATCTCTGCTACCCTCTGGAAGCAGTGACAGGCTTAGGCACTCCCTGCAGCCCGAGACCTGGAATGAATCACTCTCTGCTAAGCTAAAGGTGAGGAGGCTCCATACTCTGTGTTTGCCATTTCACCACTCACCTCTTTGAATCACGCAACCTAAAAATTGCATTGGTTACCGTCCATGTGGTTTTCAAGGGGAAACTCTAAGCAGCAACAGAACATTACGCTGAAGTAATCATGCTTAGGCATACATATTTTCTTACAGATGCAAGGAAACAAAAAATAAAACCAATGAATTTCATACTCTTTCCCCTCTTGAAGTATGTATTGTTCACCACCACTCCTCTTTGGTAAACAAGACAAACATATCATAACAAAGACAATCAGATCCACATCAGCAGACCTGTATAACTTCTTGGTTTTATTGTGGTGTTCATCCCAATCCAGAAAGTCTACCTGCAGGGATATAGTTGCATGGCTGTAATCTAGAGTGAGGAACCAGCTGTGCAAGGCTCCTTCCTGCTTAACAGGCAGTGCAATGAAGAAGTTCTTATAAAAACGCTACATTCACTTTCTGCTGAGGCTCTGAAGTAGGCAAATTTGTCATAGGCAAATACCACAATTGTTTCGAGATCTTTACAGGAAGGTCAGATCTTTGTGTATTTACTCATCAGAGTCAAATTTACTTTGTCCTAAATATGTCAGCATTATCATATGGAAAATGCATACAAAGGTTGTTTTTTAAACAAGAAACTTTGGCTTCTATACTAGAAGTTAAAATTCAGAGTGAGTTTCAAGAAAATTTAGAATGTATAAGCGACTACAGTCTATGTCAAAAGTAATGGTGAGAGCCACACTGTTGAATATCTGCAGCATTCACACTATATTGTAATGCAATTCCAAGATTTCACAGCTCTCCAGGCTCTTTCACGGTCAATTTTTTTTTTCTTTCTTTTTATTTTATTTTTTTATTTTATTTTTAAGGAGGT